>JAIFRP010000038.1:876967-893831 GCA_032403825.1 Odynerus spinipes | reverse complement strand
TCGTCGTCGTTTCCTTCCACTTTTTTGTTCCTTCTCCAACGTCGAACGCAACGGAGCGAAGCGGAACGCAGCACACACCAGAGAGCAGAAGAGAACAGAACCGAGCTGTCGTTACGCCGCGATATCGCACAGCCACAAGGATGTACACGCCGAACGAGACTGCGACACTCTTCCGGAGAACGCCGCCGGTTTACCTTCCCGCGACTCGATCCACCCCCGTTCCGCTCTCGCGGCACCCCCCACTCCTGGAACCCGTCTCCGCTAGCCAACCAACCTACGGCCCCGTTGTGAACCCTACTACCGAGCGAACCCTACCTACCGAACTAACTTACGTAGGTACGTACTACCTGGGTGAACGCGAGCGATCGGTTGTTGCGTCGCGATGCATCGAAATAAAATTTATGGCGCGGGAAGACACGAGTACGTGAAAATTCGTAAGAGGACGACGATGAATTTCTTTTTTCTTTTTTCTTTTTCGTCGATCATCGCGTTCGAGACGAATCGAAAGAACTTTATTTTATCACAGTATTTTTCGTTATTCTCGTGTCTCTCTTTTGTCGGAGCGCGGCTCTCCTTCGGTTCTCCGCCGAGTGCGCCGCGAATACGGACTTTGTCGAATACGGTACACCCCAGTGGTTCTCAACTATGTTGCCGCTTCTTGAGAATCGGAATTCCGATTTTTAACGACGACGCGACGGTGTAACGCGATCGGTGCTATATGTTTCTACTTCGAAGGAATTTTAACTTATCGGGACTGTGATCATTCTTGTTTTATCCTCGACGCTTTCGACGTCATATCGGTATTGAAATTATTGCATGCTTTGGTAATAGCTTTGTAATTCAAGGAGAAGGATTTCGAATCGATTTTCTTTAAATTTGTATTCTAACTGTTTTTTTTTAAATTAAATAACTTGATTAGATAGAGAATGAATAATAAATTAAATAAATATAAACGATAATAAGAAATGAATAATCAATTAGAGAATACGCGAGTTTTCTATACGTATAAAGAATTTATAGTAAAATTGCGACGAAAAGAAAAAAAAATTACCTCTGCCGTGACAATGCCACAGTTGTCGGGCATTGCCGTGACCAGGATTCGAACCTGGGTTACTACGGCCACAACGTAGGGTCCTAACCACTAGACGATCACGGCTATCAGAGGACTTGTTTGACCTGTTCGTATCAAATCTGTTGAGATGTTACAAGATTTATATAAATTAAAAAAGAAAGAACTTACCTCCTTTCGTTCAAGTTACATCATAAATCATTCTTTAAGATTAAATCGATCGAGCGAATACGTAACATGTCCGATAGTTGCAACGTAGCGACGCGAACTCTCAGCGCCACCTGGCGATAAAATGAATAATTATACCTCTGTTCTCTAATGGTAACGAGTAGATAAGAAATAGAAAAATTAAGCGGGAATAATTCGTCGTAAATTAAATTATAGAGAAAGCGACGATCGACTTTTCTAAAGAAATATATAAGTACCTTTCAGTATTAATCCGTGTAAGAAAGATTTTCTCAGTTCTCCTAATGGTCGAGAGGAAAAAATTCATCGTCGGTAAAAAAATGAATTTTTTTCACGAACCAAAACGGTTAAGGCATGGTAGAATATATGTATATTGTTAGATTCATCGACTTTTAATACTGGTATTCGGCTTTATCTTGCATTTCCGTTTCCTCCTCTTTTTCTGATTCCCCTCCTTTTTTTTGCCCCGTTACCGACGGTCTCGCTGATCTCTCTCGATCTCTCTATCTCTCTCTTTCTCTCTCTTTCACACGCAAACACACTATCCGTCTCTCTCGTTCTCATTTATCGGCCCATGCTCGCCCTTTTCCTCCCTCTCTTTAATAAAAGCCTTTATTTATAGACTTTGGCAAGTCTACCTTCCTATTCCATACGGTGTTGATAGAAAAGTCGGTATCTCTCTCTGTCTCTCGGTGGAGGAAGCGCAAAGTAGAGCGAAGGAGGGAAGGAACTAGTGGCGCGGAAAAAGGAAGAAAAGTTTTGTCCTGAGAACGCTCCGAAAGAATTTCTCTCGCGTTTTTGCTTGGCATTCGCGTCACGGTTACCATGAAAATGTCAGACTACTGGTGATTCATTCGCTCATTAACTCGTCTTTCATTCGTTTCTATTAAAGAGACGTTCTGTTTGACGAGTAGGTGAGTGTTTCGCGCTCTTTTTACGTATTATTGTATTAATTTCGGAGTAAATATGCGTCTCGTTCGGTTGGTATTCGCGTTCGGTAGGAATTCGTCGTATGGATTTTAAAGATTAGTCCTATCGTAAAGGTTAAGTTACGTTCGAAATTGTACGTCTTAATTCGTCGCCGGTCGAATCTTCTCACGGGCTTACGCATCGGTTATCCTTTTTTATCGTTTAATCTTTTAGGCATAACGATGTGCGATCGTAAATACAACGGAATTCGGAATCGCTGAAATTACGAAGATGTCTTTGTTTATAACGTACATCGACGACATGTTATTTTGCCAAGAATGATAAAAGACCTTTGGAAAGTGGTATATAGAAAAAGCATGTGTTCGCGAGTGAAAATTTAAATTTAATATCTTTCGACGAGATTTTCTAAAATTTTTCACAAGGTACGGATCAAAAGTAGGCAGGTATCTCTCTTTTCTGTGAAGTCGAACGAATCGAGAATTTTGTCATTCGAGGACGTCGTCGAGTGTGATTACTTTCTAATCGCGGTATACGTTTGGTAGAATGTAAAAATCGTTGTGTCAAACTTATATTGTGTTCATCGACCGACGATCGAGGATCGAACGTAAATATTTCCTAGAAAGAATTTATGTCATTTCGATCGATAATTTGCGTATTGGTTAATTTATATACAGAATGTGTTACAAAAATTTGTAATTAATGAGTTTGTATTTTTTGGGGGGATTTTTTTGTTGTTGGATTACTACTCACATTTGACATTTCTGTTAAATCTAGGATGATGGAAGAACCATTGAACCGAGGCGACACGCCGACTAAGGAGAGCAGCTTTCCAGAAAGTAACGATTTTAATTCTACTCCTACTTCTAACTCGGATGAACGAATATTGGATGGCAATGTACGACAGTCTTCGAACGCCAGAACTTCGTCTACCAAGAAGGCCAAGAGAATTCGCTTTTTCCGAAATGGTGATAAGTTTTATACTGGCGTGGTCATGGCAGTTACGCACGAAAGATATCGCAATTTTGACAGTTTAGCTTCGGATTTGACGAGAGCTTTATTGTCGAGTGTAACATTACCTAATGGAGTTAGAGCGATTTATACCATGGATGGTAGAAAGATTCAAAATATTGCCGAATTGGAAGATGGTAAATGTTATGTGGTTTCTGGACAAGGAGAAAGTTTCAAAAAGGTAGAATACTCTTCTTCGAAAGTAAAGCGGGGAAGTTCTCTGTCCGGTTTACCTCAGTCTCCAGCTGGTACTGGCAGACAAATAAGCACCGTACCTTTATGCGTAAAAGCAAGAATAGTAACATTGATACGACACGGTACAAGTCCAAGAAAAGTAGTACGTTTATTATTGAACAAAAGAAATGCACCTAGTTTGGAACACGTAATGGAGGCTATTACAGAAGTAGTAAAACTTGATTCCGGAGCTGTTAGAAAAGTATATACTTTGTCGGGTCAACAAGTTACTTCTTTGGAACAATTCTTTGGAAATGACGATACCTTTTTGGCATACGGAACAGAAAAGTCGAGTCAAGAAGATTTTGTATTAGACTTGGAGGAAATAAAATGTGTTCAAAGTTTCCGTAGATGCCCATGGATTTCTAACAGACAGAACGGTCCGATGCCAAGAATGCCACGGAAATCTGGAAAGAAAGTTCTTACTACCCCTCAAGTCAGAACACCTAGTCCGTCTTCTTTGATTTTACCTCAACCTTTACGTTTACACTACGCCGTAGGTCGCGTTATCGGAGATGGCAATTTTGCTGTAGTCAGACATTGCATTCACAAGTAAGCTATATTGCAATAAATACGACTGGTTTATCTGGTGATTTTTTTTTAACAATTGTTCCTTCGGTTTCAGAGCAACGGGCGCTGAATACGCAATGAAAATTGTGGACAAGTATAAATGTCAAGGAAAGGAAACAATGCTAGCAAGCGAAGTGGCAATTCTACGGCAAGTATGTCATCCAAATATAATCAGTCTAATCGCTGAACAGGAAACGATGGATCAATTATTTCTGGTCATGGAATATGTCAAGGTAAAATTAATAACATATAAGAAGCGTCGACTTGTGTATTTGCAAATATTTCTCAAACGATGTCAAATTCTTACGTAGAAACGAATCATACTTGTAGGGCGGTGACTTATTCGATGCGATAGCTGCAGCAACGAAGTTTTCCGAAGCCGAAGCTAGTGTGATGATAGGACATCTAACGTCTGCTTTAGCGTATCTGCATTCTCATCATATCGTGCATCGCGACGTTAAGCCGGAGAATCTTTTGGTCGAAATGGACGGCAGTCACGTTAGGTGTTTAAAATTGGGAGATTTTGGGCTCGCCCAAGTTGTAAGAGAAAATTTGTATACCGTATGCGGAACACCAACGTATGTAGCTCCCGAGATACTCGCGGAGACTGGATACGGTTTAAAGGTAGGTGATATTCGTTAATCAGCCACTTAAGAATTTAAATAATTTCAACGGCACACATATTCTAGATCGACGTCTGGGCCGCTGGAGTGATCTTGTATATTCTACTATGTGGCTTCCCACCATTCGTTTCCCCTGAAAATGAACAGGAGGAATTATTCGAACGCATTCTGAGCGGTCAATACGAGTTTACCTCGCCTTATTGGGATACGATATCGGATTCCGCAAAACAGCTGATTTCTAATATGCTCCAAGCTCAACCAGAACTTAGGTTCAGCGCGGAAGACGTACTTGATCATCCATGGCTAGCGGTAACTGTCTTTTCTCATAAGTTTACAGTAGAGAATTTTCGAGTACTTAGATGCATGGCTTATCCTTCTCTATACGATAATATAATTTCGATCGTCGTAGCATCCTCGTTAACAAGGTATTCATTTTCATTTTGCCTTTATTCCTAGAGTTTCTCTTTATTTCGTCTTACGAGATCGGGTGATACGTAAAAGGAGTATCGTTGATACTAGATCGCTTTGACTATTTTACACAAAATTGGCATATCGTGCACAGCTGTATCGAATTATCACAATATGGTATTAGAAATGCTTCAGTAGTAGTTTGCTGTATCTGTAGCAGTGCTTTTTTTTTCTCTTTTGTCCTGCCTCTGTATATCAGCAGAGCTTTCTAGGAGGCAAGCAGACCTCAGCAACACCTACCGACTCGTCGGAGCAATACGGGGATCAGCAGTGTAAGCCGATAAGGCTGGCGACGTTTGAATTTGACTATAAGAAGCAAAGAAAGAGTGGTGTTTCTCAGGAAGACGTGCAGATTACGAATAGCATCGGCTATAGCGGCGAAAGGCGTAATCGGAGCAGCGTACCATCATCTTTGGATATCAATACGATGTCCGATACGAATCCTTATCAAGAGAGAGCACAGGACGGCAGAGACCAAGTTGATTTTATCGGTGGAAACTACGAGGAAGACGGACCGATCTCTCTCAGCGCTGATTGTCTACAGGATATTCATGCTCTCGGTGAATCGGTGCACAATCTTATAAGCACTCTAAACGAAAACGAAGATCTTAACGACTCCTTAAGATTATCACACAGTACAACTTCCTCGACTAGCAGTATTCCCAAGAATGTAAATTTATCTTCGCACAAAGATAATTCCGCGTCGTTGATATGCGATTATCGTAGTAGCCCTTCGTTCCGTGCCGATACGTCCACCAATAAGAGTATCGATTTGGCAACGATAAAGACGCTGAATAAGAAAAATGGAAATTCTTTGAGTAGTATCCATTTCGAAGAAGGCACGGAAAGCGACGAAACTTTTTCGCTGGGTAAGAAAGTAGAAGACAAACGACAAAGTGCAAAATGTTATAGAATCTTTAACGTGTCGTCCGATGCCGTGTCCATGTACGAAAGCGACGATCTCAAAAATTGTAACGCGGTATCGTCTTCGACCGATAGCTTCACTGGTAGTTCCGGTAACGATATAGAAACGTCCGATAGTTTTGTAAACATTCAATTTGCACGATTAGCGTGTAGTCGAAAGTCAAGCTCGAGGCAAAGTATGGAGTCCACCGATAGCTTCGAAAATATCAGCATGTCGCCGAGTCAAGACATCAAGTATAATAACACGTGTGATCCGAATAAAAATTGGAAACAGGTTAAAGTCGCGAACGAAGAGATAACGAAGAAAAAGATTCACTTTAGGAACGATACGTCGAGAGTACCTAGGGCACGAAACAGTCACACGGACGATAAAAAAGCTTCTCTCAATAACGTAACCAAAGGACAACATTTATTAAGAAATCCGAAGAACGGTGTCTCGTGTCTCAGAGACGACGATCCTTCGAGGACGAAAGTGGGCACGAAAAATTTGGCGAAGGTCAAAAGGTTTAGCTATATTCCTCAATATTCGCAATCGAAAAGATCCGTCGATTGTGTAAACCTTAGCAATTCGCCTAATTGTACAGTTAGAAAAGATGGACGGAAATTTAGCTCTACCGATGAGCTACGAAACGAGAAACAGAAACACGTGAAACCAAAACGATTTAGTCTTTACTATACGCCGCAACCATCGCGAAAAACATACGAGACGGAGGTAAAAGATGTAAAGAATAAGTGCACGAATTCTATTGCCGATAATAATGGGCGTAACGAACGTCATAATAATGTAAAAGTTGCCGATGGTAGTACAAGAAAATATGATATGATGTCCAAATACGAGGAGCTCGAGTATCTTAGAAATCGGAGATCCATTGCAGATCCGGTCTCGACCGTTGCCGGCAGAAGTAAATTGAATAAGTAAAGCAATACGAGATTAGATGCGATGTAAGCATGACAGAACGAGCTATGTAATACCAAGTCGAACAATGCGACGATGGAAATGTATAGATTGAAAATGTATTATTAAGATGGGTTTAGTGCCCTAAAAAGTCCAAAGGTGTAATATTTATAAAGTAAGGTAACATAGTTTTCTAATGGTGTAGCGGTAGTAGAAAGTGACATCGTTCGTTCTCTCTGGTTGAGATAGGTAACTGTGATTAGAACAGATGGGACGCAAATACAAACGAGACATGCCAAATGCATTTAAATAGATAATTTACTATCCGATAAGTGTACGTAGTTCGAATAATATATAAGTAACTCGATAGAAAGTTAAGCTTCTGAAGAGAATGTTGGCTCATAGGTAATTACATCGTTACAGTAAGAGCAATTAGACGACGTTTTAAGGCTTTAAGATTCCTCTCGACAGAGATCAGCCATTTTTATGCGGTGGTGTGTCAGTAGGGAAACAGTCAGAAATCACAAAGCATGCGTTATCCTTCTAGAATATATTTATATAAGGAATTAGTAGCGACGAAGACTGTGCTATTCAGATATACCAGCTCAAAATATTTCTCCGATCGATACGATGCTCTAGGTGCACTTGAAAAGCCAAAATAGAAAATGTATTATAGACAGAGTTTACAGCAGCCAACGATTAACGATATTTCAATGAACATACTTTAATCGAGTGTATGTGTTTCCAGCAAGTATTACGTTTAAAATTCTTCAAGACAAAGAGTACTTTTTTTAATAGGTTTATGTTCCTGCGATTCGACGCTAGAACGAGTTTGACAATCGAAACAATTAGGAAAGATGCGGTCAGCCACGAGATATTACTCTAGTAATTTCTTAATATTTCATTTTTTTAGCGTGAATTGCATAGCAGCATATATATATATATATATATATATATATATATATGTATATGAGAGATCTTAAATCATGCCTGAATCAAGAAACGCGTTAAGTAGAAAAATATTTATATAAAAGAAATAATTGATCTCTGCTAATTGATATCTATCCAGATTCTATTTGATTCAGGTGTACAGGTGGTGTATCGGTAAGCCTGATAGAAGCAGCAGCCACGCGCTCGATACCGATGACGTATAATTCGTATTATTCAAAAATAGGCTTATGTGATAAAATTAATATTTTTATAAAGTATTACAGTAATATTACATGAAGTATTACAGTAAAAATGTGTAATTGAAAGTCCTGCAATATATGTACGTGACCGTGGACTTACGCAATTTTGAAATTTTACCTGAATTAGAGAATTGTTAGCCTGGAATTATTTTTGTAGAATATTTAACATGCGTACGATAGATATCACTTCTTTTGTTGCTTGTGCTCTCGCTTGCGATTATACAATTTTGCTAGAGATCCAGTGTTTTATAATGCGAATAACGATATTTCTGAATCATGTATATACATCTTGCATAAAAGAATCTTATTAAAAATATTATCATCATTTTGCCAAAAATTCGTGCATCATATGCAAACGGCAACTCATCTACGTACTTTCATTTATACATAAAATCGTTCATACCAAATATCGAAATGCATTGTTTATATATTTATATTGCATTATATTATTCTATATATGGGCATATATGTATTTACATAATATATTTTATAAACCTATATTATTTCCATTAATAATAAATACATATATGATATATAATATGTATAGTATATGTTATACTATATGCTATACTTTGCATACTATATATCATCAAAATATAAACATTCAAATAAAAGTAGAGTACGAGTTGAATTATAATTTACGTTCAACGTAGCAATGACGTGTACAGAATTGTTTTTTTAATTATTTGCAGCTTTTTACACAATGAAATATGTTAAATTAAAATGATGCAATCGAAGCAAGATCAGAATCAATTTTTACGATACTACACTTTATGATTAAATTATTGATTAATTAAATTAATTCGATATTTTGTAGTATCTTTTTCAGAATATGATAACTGGATCGGAGTTTGACTCGATAACATGAAATAGTGGCAGACGTTCAATGAGTCGGTGGTTATTAAAAGATGTTAGAAACTTTCTTTTTTTAAAATAACAATTTGAGTATGATTATATCGCAGTATTACACTAATATAAATATAATAATTCTAATGTAATCATTTTATATATAAAAAAAGGAACTTTAAGACTCGTAACTGTACAAGTACGAATTAGCAGCATTTTTCACTTTTCTCACAAGCACGATATTAAAAAGCCCGTATGTATCGTTCTTAATTCAATATCAGTTTGTAAGCCCTTTATCATAAATAAAATGACGAAGAGTTCGAATTTATTAATACGCTCACAGACGGAAACTTTTATAACGTTCTATAATATAAAGCTAATACAGTTTTCCAGCAACAATGTCTATAACAAATGTAACATTTGAAGTTAAGAATAAAGAAATTGAAAACATAACGTATAATTAATTATTATATTATTTTATTTATCGAAAACGATACCGAATCAGCGAATAAATTGCAAAAGTCGCAAGATCTTATATCATCTTATTTTATAAAAAGATATTTTTAATAAAAAACAACCCCTAGCAGAGCGTGGTTTCGATCCACGGACCTCTGGGTTATGGGCCCAGCACGCTTCCACTGCGCCACTCTGCTTCTTATAAACATTTTCTTGTAATTTATATTTCTGTTTATTATTAATCTTTAACAAATACAATAATAACTATTCTGTATACATTACATGTTACATTTCTAATTTTATATTATATTTAACAGTGAACATATATACGTATATCGCTGAGAGACTTTTGATAATTATAAAAATTAAATTTGTTACAGTGACTATATCTATATATATACATGTATATAAACACACACACACCTATATATATCTACGAATACCCTTTGTTACAATAAGTAGTACAATTTCAGTTATAGCAAACGTTGGCATCGAAACGTTTACGATGTAAAATATATTAAATATATATTTACTCTTTAATATACAATTTGCAAAAATAATAGATACTCCTTTAAAAGAAGAATTTAGTTTCTTAGCTCACCATCCTTTCATTTTTAATTTCCGCTTACACATTTCCACACGATCACCATTCGAATTGAATGAAACATTAATAATAATATAAAGTATTATGAAAGGATTTAAAAATACGTAGACGCATCCATCCACCTATTACGTGGTCACGTGAGAGAGTCTCCCCTCTCCCGCTTTCTACCCCCTCTCCGGCGTAACGTAGGATAATTCTTCGGCTGTGGAAGGTACGCGGGTGCGTACCAGTGGGAGTGCGAGCGTAGACGCGCCAGGCGATGCGTACAGCGGTTAGTGCGTACGGTGTTCGGCTACCGATGCCGATGCCGATTATCTTCTCGTCCTCGTGATCGTCATCGTCGCCGTCGTCTCGACGATGTACCACTACACCTAAGTCGCACACAATCGCTACCGCGTACGGCCCTCTTCTCTCTTTTTTCTATTCTTTCTTTCTCTTTTTTTCGATCGTCAGTAGTAGACTCGCGCGATTGCCGTGAGGGTGGCTGCTATTCGGCACGAGGTCTGCAGCTTTCGTCCTTTTTATTTATTTTTTTGCTTTTTTCTATTCTCTTTTTTTCTTTTCTCTCTCGTATTTTTTCCTCACACACTCTTTACCACATTCTCCTCTCCCCTAGTTTCTCATGTACTTTTATACCTCTCTATACTTTTCTCACTTCCATCGTCCTTAGTTAGTAATATCGCCGGGTTACCACGAGTTTTTTTTTTCTTTCTTTCTTTTCATCAACAGAGGTTTGTGAAAAGTGTCGCTTATTGTGTGTACCTACTCGGATGAAGAGGGAAATATATTACTCATACATATCGCAACGATGTGAGAAGACGACCACGCGTTAGAGTTACATACGCGCAACGTGTGCCGGTGATCCATCGAAGTAATCGACACATATCACTATCGACAATCGTCCAAAGGGAGAAGATAATTCGTGATATCAGTCGACATTCTACTTTTAGGTGTCGCCCGCTCCTGTCAGGTAAGATTACTCTTTTTTTTTTTAATTTTAATTTCTTTCATACATTCGAGCCGTTCACTGCACAAATCGATTGACTCCATTTTTTGAAAAATCTTAGATTTAATCGTAAAAGCATTTGATATGATTATAAATTTTTATGTTTATGCAAATTTTCCCACACATGATTTTATGGAGTTAATCGATTTGTGCAATGAAGGGCTCATATATATGTATGTAGTGTTTATTTTGTTTATATTCCGATCTGTGTACACACGTGTATGTGATTTTAAGAGGAGGTAGAAATCGTGGTTGGAATTCTACGAATCGTAAATTTGATTACGTGTACGATTGTAAAAAAAAAAGCGCGTTGATGCAATTTTACACGAGAGAATATTTATTTCCTTTGCAGCACGAAAGTGCGTGACGCATCTTTCACTCTCCTTTCGACGCCTCCCCGATATTATTGGAAATCCAAGCTGGTCAATCTGACCAAATTTGGTAAACTTTTCTCGGTACTCTCGTGTCGTCGCTCGAGTTATTTCGTAAGGTGACCGCATAAGCACGTGCGCGCCGGATGCATAATGAGCTTTGATTCGATGTAATTGACGTAGTCGTGTTTTATCGTTCTTTCGGTGAGTTTATCGTTTTATTTGTATTTCTTTCTAACATTTTTTCGTAGAATACCTCCGAGATATTTATAATAATCGTTGTGTAAAAAAAAACACAGAATGTAGACTAATTTAAATTTTTACTAAAAATCAGACTAGACTTATTCAAATGTAATCTTTTATTTAATGATATTTCATACGAATAGTAAAATGAATAATATAAGTATTAACAACGAGTGATATTGTTTAGTAGTAGATATTATAAGTGTTTAACATTTATCGGTATAATACAAATCGAAAATGAAAAAGAATAATAATCTTTGACCGTGAAATCACATTTTCAAAATATATACCAAACATTTCCGCAAAGTCGGGCGCGTGTCGCGAAGTCTCTCATGGATCGAACCAGACGCGGCAGAGCGGCTATGTTTTTACACGTTCTTCGAGTCTAAACACGAAAATCGCTCCGGGTGTTTTTTTCCCTTCGGAGTTTTGAGATTACGCGTGCACGTTCCCGAGTACGTGTGTTCATTCATGGACGAGGACACGTGTTACGCGCTTATAAACGCGAACCGTGATAAATTAGGTATTTGTTGCTTGAAAGTATAAAATATAAGAGTAGAGTAAATTCTTGTATAACACGGTACTGATATAACACGAGTTACAAATTTCTACGAGTCTTCACGAATTTAGTTTTAACTATTTTCCCTCGTGTAAATTATTTATTAATTCCTCTAAACGTGTAAATCGCCTTACGTCACCGCGTTACACACAGGCTTACTATAATCTCTAAATACATAGCTAGAACCGAGCCCGCGCGAATAATTTCCTTCTAGCCTTCCTCTTTAGTCATCGGCATCACACAGCAGGATAACATGGGTAGGACAGTGAACCAAAATGATGGGCTCGATCGACAAAAAGGGTGTGTTTAACGAGTCGTATAAATACTCGATACCGGCACGCGTATATTTACCATGTACGGGATACAGTAGGAGAAAGAAAGTTTATGGCACGCGTATAGCCATAAAGATGTTCCTACAAATGCATGCGTGTCCTCGAACGTGCCAGTACTTAGTCGCTATCACTACACCGAGGTTCTCGTGGAATAGGAGCGATAAGAGGGAGTGGTAAGGAGTCGAGAATGAAAATCTCTCCTAGGAGATCGGGTTACCGTTACTTCGCTTAGAGTCAACACGCTCGAATCTTCGCTCGAATTAACGCTTTTAAATTATATGAAAAAGATAGATGGATAGCTGGATGGATAGATAGATGGATAGATAGGGGAAGATCGAGAGTCGACGTGTACCGCGTTGGTGGCCTTCGTTACTGTCCAACTAAAAGTCGTGTTATTAATGATCCACGCCTCGGAGAACATCTCTCGCACTTCTACCGCTTATATTTTCGCTCGTTTGTTTTTCTATCGTTCCTACGTTCCACGGAGAAGGAGAGACGGATAGGGAGAAGTGGCGGCAGCGTTAAAGAATTTTTCTGCTGTTTAACGAATAGAGGGTGAATCGGAAAACGCGATTATTTTATATTATTCTGATGTTAGTGGGTCAATCGAATTTTTTTCTGTGATATAACATAGTTCAAAGAGGACTTTAAGATGATTATAGTCAATTTTTGGTCGTCTCTTTTCGTTTCGGAATTTTCATAGCCATCTTTATATCTTTAGATTTTTAGATCTTTATATTTCTATAGTCTTAGATCAATTTGTAATGTTGTTTATGATTATATTTTAGCTAATATTGAGACAAATTCAGCAAGTATGGCAGCAAACATTTTTTATTAAAAAAGATATCTTTTATTTTGATCTAGCGATGTCGTCAGTCAAACTTAAAGTACAAAGTTTTTGTTACACGATATGCCTACGTAGTATGTATAAAATATCTCGATACTTGTACCGTTCAAATGGTACATTGACCTAATTTCATACGCAAGACGTTTCGTTTTACTGTACGAGGATTTTGAGCGGGACATTAGATCGTAGCTCGATTCATAGTACACTCGCATCTCGACAAGCTACCCACGATGAAAATAGCGACGCTCTTAAGAAGGATAGTTCATTCGTGGCGAAACGTAACGAATCCTCTCGACACGGAACGCACGAGAGGAAGAAGGTAAACGGTGGATTCTCGCGGAAGCAACGATTGTTCGAGGCATCGCGTGTTCCGCGGCATAATCGTAGAGAGAGGCCGGACTACAAAGGCTTAGACAAGATAGAGATAGGTTTAATTTACTCACTCCAACTGCGTTTAAACGTATATCGCCGTAAGACAAGCGTTTACATTGACCCACGTTCGTCCTCCTCCGCAATGTCGACGACGACGACGACGACGACGACGACGACGACGAGTTATCCTCCATTATCACGTTACTTTCGTTCTCGGATTTCAGTTTTATTAGGAGGATCACGAAATGACGTACGTGAATGGTTTCACTTTTCTAGGGAGGATGCAAATATGTAACGTAGAATTTATTGAACGATATTATTGAAATTTCTGGTCGTATACAATTGTTTGGGGGTGAATTAATTATTATTTGTATGGGCCGATTTAAAGTTTAGTATTTTTGCGATAAATCTTTGCACGGAAGAAATCTTTTTTTTTTCGTGATCTCTGTTTATTAGCTCGGAAGAAATTAGTCGTTTTAAATAAACTTCTCGAAATGAAAATTCCAAAAAAGGGAAAGCCAGAGGGAGTGACTTATATTAGGGTTGGACAAAGGCGGAGGTGGTGGAATGAGGTTAGATAGGGCGTGTTATGCGTTACGTAGATAGATAAATAGCTCGCTTCCCTGAACTTCTCTGATAGAGATATTAATCTTTCTCACGGACGTTTCTTCCCTACCCTTTACCCCCTCGCTTCTTTCTCCTGCGTCCTCCATCTTGACCGTCTTTATTTGTCTCTTTCCCGCGTATTCTCTCTCTCTCTTTCTCTCTCTCTCTCTCTCTCTCTATTATATCTATCTACCTATCTATCTATTTATTTATCTTTTTCTTCTCGATCCATCTTTCTCTCTTCATCCACCATTCTATTGTCTTCATCCTACCACCACCCTCTCGAGTATGATCATACGAAAAGTGAAATACCATATATTTGAAGGGGGGTGAAATTCGAGTTACGAGTGCTTGTCGAGTATCTGCATGGCGTTCACAGAAATGGTCTTTAATCTTCTTCGAGTAAAGCCGGGAATAACTCTTTTGATTTATTTCAACGTGTACCTACTGATTTACGGTCGAATATTGCATTTCGATAACAGAATCTCCTATTTTATTTAACAAACTTATCTCTAACAAAGAGATCAGGGTCGAATCTTGTTTTATCAACAAAAAAAAACACAAAAAATAATTTAAAAAAAATTAGAGAATCGGAAACTCTCATACAAGGTTGGAATGGAAGGTGAGCGTTGTGTCGTTCCATACCGCGATGATGTCGTCGAGGGCAGGTGTGAGGTGGCTTGCATAACGTACATAAAAGGGGTCGACAGTGTGCGCACCTACACCATGGCGGAAACGCCAGTGGAACGCGTAAACGTACACCACCCCTCTGCAAGCGCTTAATATAAGCTAGATATAGAACGACGTGGACGTCGCATACTACCGCGATGTGAACGAACGAGCGTGCGAGCGTGCGAGAGTGCGAGAGTGCGAGAGTGCGAGCGAGCGAGAACAATATAGAATTCCATGGGGGTGCATGGTGTGGTATGGTGCGTACCGCTCCGTATCGCCGAGCCAGGGACAGATCGATAACATAAGGGGTCTTCCAGACCTTATGGTGCCTCCCCCACCTCTTTCCCTTCCTCCTCCTCTTCCTCCTCCTCCTCCACCTCCTCTTCCTCTTCCTCTTCTACCTCTGCCTCTACCTCCTTCCACCTCTACCCACCCCCACTTCCTCTTCCTCCACTTTTTTTCTCCGCTTCGTTTTATCGGACAAAATTAACACGCGTTATATTCATCCCCCGATTATTTTTCTTCGTTTGCTCTTACCTACGGCGCGTCACGTTAAGCTCGTGCTTTCGGAGATACATCGGTCTCTTCTATTTTATAAGGGTTGTAATGTAAATAAGGTCGGTTGTCGAAATGAACGTATCGTTGTTGTACAAATTTCTTTTGGATGGTATGAACCACCGGGGTAGGGTTGGGAGTAATTTATTAAAAGCCTTCTTTAATTTTTGTAAACGTAAATAATGGAAATACTACCACTAAAATGAAAAATTGCCAGAAATAACAAAATTATTAACCTTATCGATCTTATCTATGTTACGATCCAATACGGCGAATTTTTGTAAACGTAAATAATGGAAATCCTATTCTTAAAATGAAAAATTGTCAGAAATAACAAAATTATTAACTTTATCGATCTTATTTATGTTATGATCCAATACAGCGAATTTTTGTAAACGTAAATCATGGAAATTCTACCACGCGCTGTTAAAATGAAAAATTGTCATAAATAACAAAATTATTAACCTTATCGATCTTATCTATGTTACGATCCAATACAGCGAATTTTTGTAAACGTAAATAATGGAAATTCTACTACGCGCTGTTAAAATGAAAAATTGTCAGAAATAACAAAATTATTAACCTTATCGATCTTATTTATGTAACGATCCAATACAACGAAAAGAACTAGACTGAACCAAAAAATCCTGTCGTCGACTACGTATCGTCCTGTTCCAGTCCGTCCTCCAAGGAATCTCTACGCGGCATTCGCATGAGAAACGATTCAATGTTCCAGCGTTCGATAGCGTGCGCTCGAGAACGACGCTCGGATATGGTGATTAAAGCGATACTTCCGGTCCTCGTCATCGAGCCGAAAAGATAACATCGCACTTCTCGATCACTGTCAGAACGCGGACCCTCGACTTCCTTGGAACCGGTGGAAGGTTCTATATTGATGTGTTCCATTGCGAACACCGAGCTAGAAGACATCGACATTCCGTATACTCTCTTGCTTTACGGCTGCTCGTTAATTCTAGTCTTAATCGGATAACGAGTGACAGAACGCGGATAATTCTGCATCGCGGGGGTCACGAAAGAAAGGAAGAGGGGAAACGTAACGAGGACTATGTAAGAACGTAACGTTTTATGTAAAAGTGGCTTTTATCGGCTTGGTTAAAACACTCGAGACTAGTGACGAAGGGTCTGCGTCATACAGAGTCTATCCTATGTAACCAGTGACACACCATGTGTGTCGTGTCGATAAATTCATGTTATCAGTCAGTATTAACAAAGATATAGTTCGAAAAATAAGATCGCTTAAAAGAAATATTGCAAAAGACATTGCGTGAAAGTAAAAA
>JAIFRP010000038.1:865788-876926 GCA_032403825.1 Odynerus spinipes | reverse complement strand
AAAGCGACATAGTCCACTTACGAATTGAGTAACCTCCGTCTTTTCGAAGTCGGTTAAAAAAGGCTGACATGGCCATTGTCGATCGGCTCGGTGAAAAATGTCGGTCCCTAGGGTTTGTCTGGTTAGAAGCCGGTCTTAAATAGATTAATGGACGCGATCTTCGATCCTTCCTTTCTACGGAAAGCAAAATTCGATCTTGGTCGATCTTAATGACGTTAGTGATACGGTGTCATAATTAGTCTACCGCGAAGCCATTAATATCCATGTTATGACGATGTTAATACGCCAGTCCTGCCTCGTATACACAGGTTTTAGTGAGCGAGCCATACGTATATACATACGTTAAAATACGTCCACGACGCGTTCAGCAGTTCGAACAGTGGATTTCACGGTGAGAGTCGGGATATCATGGGACACGCGGAATGAGCGACCCTGCGAACGCCCGTTCAGGTTCATTAGGTGATATGGGAGTCGGTATATAGCGTCCCCATCGCGTTTACTCCGCTTGGGAATTCATCCTTTCTAACGACTAGTTCGAATTCTTCTCCTTCGTATTCTCCATTCAATATCTCCGAACGAGATCAACTCGCATAGGCTGATGCGTTGCACGCGAGATTGGAAGAGGCAGGGAAAAGGATAGAGCACTCGTTCGGCGGCCATTAATGGTGTTTATGTTTCCGAGCAGCTGGGATAACGCGTTCGTTATTAATCACGACGAATTTGTCGTGATTAATTATGCTTTTCGCTCGATTAGCTTCCCTGTATCGCCGGTCCTCCCCTTTTGTCTCCTTTAGTCGGTGATATCGTTCGTATTTTCTGCTCTGTTTCACAATCAGCCTTGGTACTTGTAGAATTTTGTAATAGCACGCCGAAAAATAATGGAAAAGTCTTTTTTGTTGTAGGTGTTATCGTGTAAATTTGAAATACGTAAAAATTTGAAGTAAATTAGGAATTAGTTTTCACAGGAACTAATATTATAAAATTACAATACGTAATACGATATATGTAGTAGGTACTTATTGTTAGATAATTTCAACGGATTGTTATCGTGTAAATTTGAAATACGTAAAAATTTGAAGTTAATAATCATAATTAGTTTCTATTTAATCACTCGGAATTAGTTTTACTAGGAACTAATATTATAAAACTACAATAAGTATGTAATACGATATATATAGTACTTATTGTTAGATAATTTCGACGGATAACGATAGCGAATCTCGAAAAAGTAGAAGGCTCGTTCTCCGGGCGGGCATTCGTTAATTGGTACCTAGGTCACGTACATCTTCGTATTGACAAGTCGACCACCGGTTCAGAAGGGCGTCCCTTCCATCCTTCTCGTGTATCTCCGATTTTTGTACCAGGGCCGGCTTTATCCGGATCCAAATGGAGCTACGTCGTGTTCTATTATATATCTTTTTTTATTATTATTAACTTTAACATAATGAATTTTCTTTCGATTAAATTCTATTTTTAATTTTTCCTAATTTTTTCGTCACCCACAGACTTATAATAATAAAGAGAATTTATTTGTTATTTAAACGTTCGTCAAGTTAATATCGTTTATTTTACTTGCAGAGTAGTTGGTGGCGCAGTTATGATATAGCGATGAGCCTGCAGGCTCAGGCCCAAGCGCAACGCCCTACGCGGTACACGCCTCAGGAAACCATCAAGGTAAGAATACACGTTTTCCCTTTTTTCCGACATTTCCTTTTTATAATATTTATTTATTTAGACTTTCGCTAACAGTGAAAACGTCTAGAGAACGTAGTACGATTATAAGACGGAGAAAATATTTTTAGGTGAAAAATTATTAACCGTATCGATAACAAATCGATTCTTAATATTATTTTACTGTATACTCCAAATCAATTTCCTCCGTACGCTTTTTACCTACCGCCTTTTTTCTCAGAATCGTCGAAATTAGCTCAAAGCTATCCTAGTTTCGAGCTTAATTTTCAGTCAAGAAGAAGTGTAGGTACTTAGGTCGCGAAGGAACCACGCCCCGACGATGAACAGTAAATAGAAAGGAGCGGGAGATTTTCAGACACGAGGTTAAGGGCTTTCTCTAGTTTGCACGATCGAAGAACTCGACATATTTTACGAGTTTGAGCTCTTCAAAATACCTATGTACATGTATATACACCTGTAGATAATGTGTGTGTGTGTATATATATAGTAAGCGCGTATCGCACCAGGGAGCGAGAAACGGGTCGAGCGAGCGCCTTAAATTGGCTTACGTCAACGGATTCTTACCACGGCGTGCACGCGTTCATTCGACTTTCCAGAGTAGCGTGAGATCGAAGGAGGAGTACGGAGGGCGATTCACCCCTCTGCGTATTCCCTCTGTCTCTCTCGCTCTTATCAAATCCCTACCGAATTTTCGGCCTCCCGGCTGCTTCATCCTACGGCTTTGCAAATTTAGCGGAAGAAACGTGAATCGGAGCTCGTTGATCTCAACTTTGGATCGTTTGTATTATCGAAAGATCATTAGAGTTGGTGGTAGGAATGATAATGAGAGTGAGGTCACATTTTAGTCTTTCTATCTTTATTTTTTTATTTTTAGATATTTTTCAGTTTTACTTCGTTTTAATTCTACTATCTATCTTTTTATTGTTATACAATTTTATGTAGTTTTAGTTTCTATTTTTGTATTATTCTGTTATCGAAAGATCATTAGAGTTAGTGGTAGGAATGATAATGAGAGTGAGGTCACATTTTATTCTCTCTATCTTTTATAGGAAATATTATTTGCTATGATGCGTATAAAGAAATATTTATCGTCGTAATAGATTGTAAGTTTAGGAATGTAGAAATAAGTGAACTCGCTCGCATCGGGGGGCGGTAAACAGTCGAACAATATCGAAGCTATGTTGGCCGACCGATTCCTTTTTGTAGAGAGCAGTGTTTTCCGAGGTATCGTATTTCATAGATGTGCCGGCCAGTGTATTAATAAATTCCTGAATATACGTTTTGTTACTTACACCTACCCAGACTTTTATTCGTACATCTTACACTTTATTTTGTTATTTTTACATATTTTTCAGTTTTGTACTTTTATTGTCTATTTTTTTATTACTTTTATCAATATTTTCTGTCTTTTCGTCTAAATGAGCTCTACACTCACGATGTAATAAATATATTTATCTATCTATCAATCTATCCAGCCCTCTCACACATAGTATAACTCTCTGCAAAGCTTTCATTTAATCGTCTCTAGTAGCGAAACTTATTTCACCGTCTTACTATCATCATCCCCTTTCTTTCTTTCTCTCTCTCTCTCACACACACAAGAATTGAGAATCGATATCGCTGGAAGAGTTTCTGCAACTTTATTCGCGAAGTTTGGATGGAAGAGGAGGAGTAAGGAGGCGGCGAGCACCCAAAACGTAGGGGGTTTCGGGATATTTATGTGACAGGAGTTCCAGCATTCCAACCCTTGGCCCAGCCGTTCGGTTGGCACGGGTCATCTCAAATTCTAAACCTTGATATCCCTTTTTCCGAAAGAAGAAAAAAAAGGTCGCGGTATCGTTTAAACGGCGACGCTAAATGACTTTAGGAACAACAAAATTACGATCCATTTAATTGTAATTTTAATATAACAATTAACACACTTTTTTTTATTAATTACACTATCATCCCTTTTTCGTTTACTGTTCGTATATATATATATGTATGTTCGAAAGTGTACATATCAAACGGAGTGTACACAGCTGTTCGCTCGTTGAAGATAATTATCTCGAGTACCATTGGATAGAATTACCTTTCGAAAAGGGCGAAACCCCGGTTAAAGAGGTACTGGAAAAGGATTTGATGCACGGCCTGCGAATCGTTCTGACGATTTTAAAATGCAATACGCAACAGTCGACTTTGGTCCCCTTATTAACAACGATCAATTAAGAAACTTCTTTAAGAGCCGTACCTTCTTTTCGAATAAATTCAAGTAAGAATTTACTTATTAGCATATCAGAAAATAAGGGACGCTCGATTTCTTCATTTACCACGAAGGAAATACACTCGGTAAATTCTTTAGGAAAGTACTCCTACCTGTAGACGAGCCTCAAGTAGTTAGGATAACGTTATAGGCAGACAACAAGTGGACGGTACCGTGCACGTCAGCCTACTTCCACGGATATCTATTATCTATTTGCCTGTGGAAGTGGCCCGACGTTATTTTATCTTTTTTTTTTTCTTTTTGGTTTCAATTGCAATTTATGTCTTTACTTTACAATAATTTAATAACATTCGCGGAATTTTCACAGATCGCACGCACGTGCGTGTCTTCTTTAGCTTGAACTTAACGAGTCAAGGGTCAACAAGCAAAAACTGGTCTGCATGCGAAAGCTAGCCGATCAAAGGGAAGATCCGGAATATCCGTGTGGGATATTATGCTTTTACCTCATACGATGAACGGGAATAGTACTGTGGGAGGTCGTTGAACGTTACAATTTTAATAATAACATAGATAAAATATACAAGTAAATAAATTTCTTTTACTTTTTATTAAAATTATATGTAGTTTCAAGAGCAAATGGGGATTTTTTTTACAAGACGAGTAGACTGGACGAACGTACCAAATTTGGCTTTTAAAATGCCGTGTATATTCATCAAACGTAGTTAACAGGTTAATTCGTAGTCTATGAGCCGAATAATTAGCGATAGATCTGATTTAAGTTTAACGATTTAGGGTTAATATCAAAGTTTGCTTGCAACGAGGTTGAGATTGAAAAAACGAAGGAGAAAAAGTTGGCGCGCGCGCGGAGCGATCCCCTTGAAAGTTTAAAGTTAACTTTCGCTTTTCCAACGTCGATTCACCCCTCCCACCCCACTCCTCAGCACCGTTCTCCATTCCCCTATTTCGTAAGAGTCAAGGTAATGCCCCGCCGCAATAAACCTGCTGCTCCACGGACAAAACTTTCCCTGGTGGGAAGCGCGCATGATCTAACGGCCACGTGGGAAAATCCACCCCCGCGAACGTGAGACCGTTACGCCAGCGGGTGTAGCTGGTACGGCTGTTGTATCTGCTGTATTCTCTCCAAAAAGCTTCCTTTCCTCCTTTCATGCTTCTCCGTGTGTCTCGAAGAAATCCGATTTCAAGGAGACATTCCGTTCCGTCCGAGATACTCGACCCTCCGAAAAGGCTCGTTTACTTTTGCGATCTTCGAAGCTATTTTACCTTATTTTTCCTTTTTCTTCGTTCAGGTTTAACATCTTTTCTATTTAAATTGATCTTTCTTGGTTTTAATCGTGGATATCTAGAGATGTTGTAGGTGGAATAGTTTTAATCTAATTTTAAGCAGAAAGGTCTCTATTTTTTTTTCGTTTTTATTTCTTTCCAGTCATGGATCATGGATAAATAATCACGAATATTCATGAACATTATATGTGGGATAGTTTTAATCTCATTTTAAGCAGAGTGACTCACTATACTTCTCTTTCTCTTCCCTTTCATTTTCTTCCACTTTTCCTGGATCATGGATAAACAATCACGAATATTCATGGATATTATAAGAGAAATAGTTTCAATCTCATTTTTACATAGAAATATGTTTCTCACTTTCTATTTCCTTTTTCCCTTTTTTGTTCTTTTTCCTTCCCTTTTCCTTTTTTGGAAAATCCATGGATAGTGTCAATGTCGAGGGAGCGTGCGTGCGGGTCAATTGTTTCCCGAGCGTTCCGATTAATGGTAAATCCATAGTAGCAGCGGAACACGCGTAAACTCGGCGCGATCTTACCCTCGATTCTGGGAACAACCCCTGTTCGCTTTGAAAGCTCCATCTCTCGACGAGAAAGGACGAATACCAACGGTAGTTTTCGATGCCATTCTCATATCAGATAGGTCCTTTTATCCGTGGAGACAGCTCGCTCGGTCGATAAAGTTGATGTTATTTTGGAGCTGCGGATAAGAAATTTGTTATATTGATCGAAGGAGGTAATGTTTTATAATTTTTATTTCTTGTTTTAAAAAGGTACGTGAAAAATAAGTAATCATGTGGATGACATTTGGTGACAGCCGTTTAATTAATCTTTTATATAGACAATAGTCTACAATTTTTGAAAATAAACGCGGGAAAGTGACACCCACGTGACGAGCTTGCTACACTTTCCCTTACAGTGTACAAAGTCCAGTGTACAATTTTTGTATGACTTGTTCGTGATGCCAAAATGAAATTATAATTATAGAATGCACATCACATACATTTTATTATTATTTAAAAAATAATAATAAAAAAATAACGAAATTTTTATAGAAAACCTCACAATCTTTCTACCAAGTATATCGCAATGATTTCATCGTTAAAAAGTCGTTCAAATTACGAAGGAACGTGAAATCATAATCCTGTATGTCGGTGGTGGACACTGGTATTTCGGGGAAGCCATAATAGTAGGAGCGACGATAAGTTGCACAGTATAGGGGGGTTGAGAGTTGCCCCTTTGACTGCCATTCAAACGAATGAGATTTTATCCAAATGCTATTCATGAGTCTCGCACGGTTGAGAAAAGTTTTCGTTCGGGTGTTTGGCATTGGACACGGTCTGAAACTTTTATTATCGCTCGAGGCCATCTTCTTATCTTTCCTTATCGATGGGACTTCAATCCAGATTCCGAATTTCGATTTACATTAAGTCGATCTCCATTTTCACGGTGCTAGAAAATTAAGATCCACGTATGAATGTGCCAGTAATGATGAAAATGATTTAATAAACAAAAAATCGTAAAAATTGAACTTAAACTTGAACCATTTTTGAAAAATTGTTAAAAATTATTTGACGTTTCGAAAAATTATTTATCATTTAAGGTTTTGAATGGTACATTTTCTTATGAGCCAATCCACAAAATTCAACTACCACAGAAACTATTTAAAATACCTTGAAATCTCGTTGTAAAATAAAAAAATAATATATCCACCACCTCAAAAACAAAAGTCTGCACATCTCGAAGGGAAAGACACACAATTTCTACCACTTCCATAATCACCAGCACAAATCTTGGTTAGCATAGGCTCGTAGTAGCGAAAAGTGCGTCTGCATCGGCACGTACGTAGATTGCATCGCTTGATACAATATGGTAGCCCGAACCCCATGAACGAATGTAATTACTTTCTACCCCTGCAACTATGATAGGAGGGATTCAGGGGGGTAAGGTAGCAGGGTAGGGGGACAGGGGACAGTTCTCTAGGCGCCGGTATCTCCCTACGCTGTTGGCCACGTTTCGCGCGGGCGATCTCATGCCGAAGGGTATTCCTAAGGGTAGTTTCAGTTTGCCGGAGGCACCCCTGGCAAGTGCATCTATTGTTCGGGTTCAAGAAACCGAAAATACGTTTATCGTACGCCCGAATCGCGTTACCGTTCTACCACTTTTCTAAGATTTTACTTTCTTCCTTTTCATTTTCCTTCGATTCTTTACATTTTTTTTAATTTTATTGTAATTTTTTGTTATATTTTCTCACGCGTTTGTTTAATTATATCGTATCATAAGGAACGACGACAAGTATGTGGATACGAACACACGAATGCATTCTATCGGAAACATTATTGTACACTTGTGTTTGCATTGCGTCCGCTCGTTTTATATACACCAGGAATACGTCTTTCAAAATTTGGAAGATGCGTGCGTCGATCAGTGCTCGCTCATGCGTTTCCATATACCCGTACGAGGTTATTTTCAAATTTACTCCGACGACGACGATGTGACGAGTAAAGAGTACCAAGTGTCCGCTTTGAAGTTGGGATACATCGGAATGTCATCGAGGAGAAGGACTTTTCACGTGGACTGGGACTCGCCGAGTGACGAGACCGGGACAGTGAAGAGACGACCAGCTTCCGTCGATGCATCCTTCTCTCGTGCGAAACATCATTTTGAAAATGTGGAGTATTACGAGATACGGCGGTGTTATCGCGAGAGAGACAAAGATGGGGGAACTTCGAGATCCATCAGTGACAGTGATTGTGAGAATCTGTTCGGGAAAAGTGATGCTGAGAATCTCGTTGAGTTAGAGAATAAAGACAAGGAGAAAAAAAGCTTCGTAGAAGTAAACGTGGACGATGATGAATGTGACAGCACGATAAAGGGATCACAGATCATTGATGAAAAAATATCTAAGAACGATGCAAGTTTGATAAAAACCGCTAAAAGGGGTTTCGGTTTGAAATTAGCTGAGAAATCTCCCGAATCGAGATCAAAGACTTTGGATATCCAGAACATCGTCAGAAATCGTGGAATCGCTTTGAGACGAAGCCTGATCCCGAAACCTAGGACGGGAAAGCCTTCGTCCAAACACAGAGGACTGGTCAATTCTAGCTCGGAAAGTTCGGGCATAGGATCGCCATTGTCCCCTTTGTCTCCTCAAAAGGATTCCACCGCGAAAAGTCTAAAATGTGGCGAAAGTGACAGTTCGGGAGTGGGATCTCCTGATTCTCCTCTGTCACCTGAGAGCGAAACGTACACGGCTTTTTACTTGATACAGCGGCAGCTTGAGAAATTGCAAGAGTGTTCTTGCAAGATACGACAGATGCAGGTATAGAGGAAGTTTATTATTTTTAATTAGATGAGTGTCTAACGTTAACGATTTTTTAATTAGATATCGAGGGTTTATTGTAAAACTTTACAAGTTCCAAAAACGAGTTGTGGGGATATTGAAAAATGTTAACGCTAAAAAATTGATTTATTTATATTTTATTTTATATTTATTATATAATAGTATTATATATTTAGAATAGTACCATATTGATATATAACACAAAAAATAAATTAATTGATTATTTGCGGTACAAATCTATTTAGCAACGCAAGTTTAATTAATCTTTTCATATTACACATTTTTATAATAACATACTGATTGTTTCTAAAACAAAAATTTTGAAGTCGAACATCTCCACAACTGGTTCTCGGGACTCGTACAGTTTTTGCAGCAAGCCCACGATATATACACATTATTTGTTCATACACTTGTTCATACATAGATGAAAACTAAGGGTAGAAAAACGCAATTGGCGACATACGTCCTGTACGTTCTAGGATCGTTCTAGGATCAATGAGTTTAGACGAGAGTCATAAATCTTGTGAGTCACAATTTGTGGGAGCATGGTCGACCCCATGAGCGTGCAACCACGTGATGCAAAGGAATTACGTAGACCCTCCTTCTTGGTAGCATCGTCTCTACATTCGTAGGCGGAGCATGCGCGTGTACACTTCCTACGCTCGAGATTGCTATGCCCTAGGCCCTGGACTAAAATACTAAAATTTTTTTTTCCTTCTCCAATCGAGTATCACCTTTCGAAATGTTAACTCAATATACAATGTTGGCGAGTTAGAAGAGAGCACAGTAGAAATTCCCATGAGAGTTAGGGTCCTTTTACGGCTCAACGCCAACGTCCATTCGCAACGATACGACCCTTGTGTTTCTTGTCAACGATTCTGTCGTATGCTCTGACGTGTTACATTTCGTTAATGGCATCGATCGAAGAATATTATTTAAATATCGTTATTTATTACTTGGAAGCATTGAAAAAAAACAAGTGTTTAAAAAATGTCAAGTTTATCTGACAAGTGAACAGTGAATTAAGTGTAAAATGTAAAAAAAAGAAAATTAAATATCCAGCTCCAGTTTATGAAAGTATTTTGATATTCTCGAATCATCGTGGAGCCAAGCGTATTCTTATCGTCGTTAATAAAGTGTGTCTCCGAAAGAGAAGAAAAAAAGAGAGGAAGCTCGCATTAGAAGGAGAGATAGTCCGAGGGTCCTTTGTACCTCCGCGAGGGTTTACTTTCATGTGGAAAAAATGATTCGCAATAATCCTAAAGCCGGTGACATGGCAATATAACGTTGCCATAAGCCACCCTTCGCTACGTAGGAGATTCAAAGTGGTTCTTCTCCGATTTGTCCGATCCGTGCTTTCGAGTATGCTTGTTCGACGGAAGGACGAGATCGAGAGCACGAGAAAAAGAGAGAGAGAACCTTTGGTGCAAAAACCCTAAGCCGTGGGATCAACGACACGCGTTATTACATTGAATTTGTGAAAACGAAAATAAGTCCTCAGGTAGCTAACTGTGTGTGTGTGTGTGTGTGAAAGGGAAGAATGACATAAGCTTTGCTGTCTATGGCTTTATTAATCCTTTACCTGCTAGGCGCCACCATAGTGGCCTGCCGCTAATTGTCAGCACTTCCCTCTTACTTTCTGAACAAAATGTCACTATAGTAGCTTCACTATGACAATAACATTTTTTAACGAAAAGGTACTAGATATGGTGGTTCACTATGACAATAATATTTGTTTAACGAAAAGGCACTAAGTATAGTGGTTCACTTATTATTTTTTCGTGTTAGAAACAATCCATGTAATTGTAACGTAGTTACAAAATTATTGAATACAATCGAACTCATTTATACGACCCAATATTTGCAGCGTGCACGTATGTTTCCAAAGTTGCAGCACCCCCAACGATTTCAAGCCACGAGCCGCCACTGACCATAACTTATTCAGACTTTACTTTATACTAACACAAACATGGTCGAAAGCATCGAAACACCGATCCCAGTACTAATTTCGTTTACACATACTCTACCATAGCTAAAGGGTTAACCCTAACTTTTAGGCTCCGACGCTTCTCGACATTCGCCCGTAGTTCCGCGTGAATCCTTTCGCGGATCGTGTAATCCAGAGCTCGAAAGCGTACGGATCATTCTTCGGACTTTAATTGGCCGAAAATGCAAACGAAGAAGGTTCCCACTCCGTTGCTCCCTCCCTCCCTCTCTCTTTTCGTAGGACGGAGCACGGTTATTTAGCATGCATCCGAAATCTTCCGGTATGACGAGCATTCCCTATAAATATGGAGATTTCGTGTACGTGTCATCACGGGGGACTTTTTCAAGGGTGCTTTCCTTCCCCGGACGACTTTCATCAGCGGTGTCAACCGCATTAATCTACGTACCATTGCGAGTGACGGGAGTACGAGACTGCACGAGCAACGCGCGAACCTCCGACAGCTTCCTCCACCTTTTCGACAGCTACTATAGGGGAGTAGTCTGGAATCGCGAGATTCTTCGAAAACGAAACGATGACAAGAATTTACCAAGGTCTTCGGCAAAACAATTTCCCATCGAGCTACCTTCTTCCCTAGCGAGGCGATGTTTCATT
>JAIFRP010000038.1:823133-833641 GCA_032403825.1 Odynerus spinipes | reverse complement strand
CTCTCTCTCTCTCTCTCTTTCTTTCGAGCTCTCGCGTCTTCCAAGATGTGAAATGCGCAGCTGCCGCGTTGCAGCTCGTCCGAGAGACGAGACGAGTAAATTCGCGTCGGTTTATATTATACTTTGAGCTTTCCGTCGTATCAGTCGCGGCGAGCACATTTTCATGGGGTCTTTACCGGTGTCGTTGCGATCAAATCGGACTACGACAAATACTCGAAGCGGCTCTTTAACTCTTTGAGGCACAGGACTTTAAGGAGAAATTGGACTTTAAGGACTTGCACAGAAATTTTATTTCACATTTTTAGTGCCATTTTGACAGTTGACGGTGACCCTACTGAAGTTCAAAAATTAATAATTAAAGTCCAATAATTTTTCATAAATTTGTTTTATCATTTCCGATGCTCGAATACCTAAATATATTTTTATACAAAATAACAGCGTAACCCACTAAACAAATAAAATATAAATTATATCGAATGACCAACTTCCGATATACTACTAAAATATATACTGCTAAAAAAGTGTTACAGTTTTTATCTCACTATGTCCCCAAAGAGTTAAATAATTTTCTCAAACCTTTAAAATAGAGTACCTACCTAGAGTAGAATATTACTCAGAGTAGAATCCCTCGAGTGGTAATGCAGCGTTCCGGTTTCAAGAGCGAGCCATTCGTTGACCTCGAAAGGGAGCACGCGACGGACAGCCAAGATAAGATCTCCTTTGAAAAGCGTTAAGAAGAAGTCTGCCGCCGAACGAACGAGAGCTCGTCGCGTGACGTGCGTTTATTTTAATCGACTTAACGCCATACATAGGATGTAGGTATACGGGATGAAAAGAAGCGAGGTTAAACTGATCAAGATGCGGGTCTCGGTAGATTCGTTGTGATTCCACCTTAAGCCCGGTAATCCTGTAGGAATCCAGTAGACACCTCGGTGGTGGAAACAACAAGGGGAAGAAACGCGAATCGTCTTTCGGTGGTTCTTTCTTTCGGTGCAAGCGGGGGATGCTGAAGAAAGAGGGAGAGAGAAAGAAAAAGAGAGAGAGAGGGGGGAGAGAGATGGATGGATGGATTGGAGCTTCAGCAGCAGGGACCACGGTGAACACGCGCCCGCGCATCGAAGAGGGAAGGAGATGGCGCAAAAAAGGAGATCGGGAGTTGGGAAGGGAAAAAAGAAGGCCAAGAAAGACAACGACAGAAAATTGAAGTCGCGCGCGCGGGCACACGTAAGACTCGCACCCGGTCTTTAACCCCGAGAACTGAAAGAGGAATATCAGTGATTCTCACCTCTCGCTGTAAGAAGTGACCGATATCGGGGTGTCTCCAAAATATTGGGAATACAGGGGATGTTAAACACCATAATCGTTAGTTTCTTTTTTTTGTTTTTTAATCGTGAAATTGTTTTACTCGATGTGAATGATAAATCGTTGGGATCTTTTGCTTCTTGCAATTCGTAATCGTCGGTGGTGAGGAAAAAGAACCACTGACCGAATGTTCACCGGCCCTTAAATCTTTCTCTCCCTTCTCGTTTTCTTCCAAGCCATACGCGCGCGTACACACACACGCGCATACATTTTCTTTCTTTCTCATGTAGGTTAAAAATACTACCCTACTAATTTTCCCTCTACCGGTTCGGTGCTACAGGTTTCGAGAATTTTACTGGCGATGATTCGTTCTTGCTGGCCGTACGGAAGAAAGAAACGAAACGAAACGAAAACATGAGTGTAGCGGAGAAGCGACGAGAGAAGGAGGGGGGGAGAGAGAGAGAGAGAGAGAGACAGGGTCGATGGAAGTTTACAAGATGATTCAAACTTTCTGCATAAATATCGTATTTATATTTAAACGATGCACTTCCTTCTTTCGATCCAACCATATTCTTTATTTTTCTACTTCTTCCGACTTCTCAACAATTTTTGACAGCACGATGCGTCAACTTGACATAATCTTTCACGATATTCTTGTAACCCTTTTTTTATCAATTTCGATAAAACTTCCTATCAATTCTTTTCCATTCTCGACACTGCTAACCAGAGCAATTTATGCGACCTTATATATCAGTGGTGCGCAACCGTGGGTCGCGATCCCTTAAATGATCGCATATTAATTATCAAGACTCTCGAGATTCTTAAGTAATGAATATTGCTTTATTCATGATAGAAATGATAAAAATAAATAATTAAATAATGTCAAATTTCAGTCTAAAAAATCTATAACTCCATCTCTAGTATAAAAAAGTTGCGAACTACTGTTACACATCACTAACTTGATCCCCAATATCGGGTAGATCAAAAGCGCATCAAGGAATACAAAAAGACGAACGTGGGAGGAGCGACACGACATAGCGAAGAGACTCGAATAACCGATAAGTGGAGAAAAGTCCTTGAAAGTTTCTTTTTTTAGAAAAGATACATTAACGCGTCCTACACGTGTACAATAAAATACCAAACTTCCGACACAATACGTACAAACAATATCATCGGATAGAGACATGGTAATACCAACGTCAACAGTGAAGCCAATGTCGACGTCTACGTCACACGACGACGACGACGACGACGACGACGACGACTAACGTAGGCGTATTGGTAGAGTCAATGTAACGGGTGCATCATCGTCGCAGCAAGGACATCGAGACCGCATACGCGATGTAATTTGTGTCTATAGAAAAGCGCTTTTCACCCCGTCTGCTACCCTCGACGCCTCGCTCCTTTGTCCGACTGTCGCGGGCTCGCGATGCGCACGTCGGTATATCATCGTCGTGGTACCGTGTATCGAAGGGACGTTGGAAAGGTCGCTTGTATGGGATAGAATGAGATAGAGAGCGAAAAAGAGAAAGGGAGAGTGAGTGAGAGGGAAAACGGGAAACGGGGGTGGCGGCAGAGGAGGGGGGGAGGAGGAGGAGGAGATATACATGGATCCATACGAAATGCGACGGGATGTGTCGTGCTGCGTTTATGGAAATTTTATTCACTGTGCTTCTCTTTCTTCTTCTTCTTCTTCTTCTTCTTTTTCTTTTTCTTTTTCTTTCTTCCTCCATTTCCTATCTCGGGACTGAAAAGAATAGAGCAAAGGAAATTTGAAATTCCAAAACACCTAGTAAACTTATCCGTCCGAAATTATAGCTCGTTATTTTCTACTTGTCGTGAAATACATAAGTTGGTACGTATACCTTCGGTTCGCTCGGCTGACGATCAGTTCGGATTCGAAGCGTACTCGCAGAGCATGCGCGCACTTCCGCCTATCTTCGCCGTCTCTCGCTTATGTATTACGTTGCACGTGTATACGTGTACCTACGCTTAATCTCGTTGCCGAGATATGCCCTCTCTCTCTCTCTCTCTCTCTCTCTTTTTTTCTCTCTACACGTGCACCCACACGTTTTCGCTTTTAAGGACGCGTCTCTTTGGTATAACGAACGCTTTCTCTCTCTTTTTCCTTCCTTCCTTCCCTTTTTCTCTTTCTCTCTTTCTCTTTTCCTCTCGGCTGCTTCTCGGGTGAAGATAAACGGGCCGTCGGAAATGATAAAGTCAGTTCTTTCGCGGTGCGTATCGAGAACAGGTGCAACGAGTCGGCGCGATTTTACTCGGAGGAGAAATTATCGAAATTCGAATAATTTGTAACCTCAGTTTATAATCATTTGGTAAGGTATAAAAAAGGGAAGCGTGTTAGTCTCGATAGAAAGTCATTCAGAGGGGGTAAAAGATTTTATCCGTACGAGACGAGAGAAGGTGTATGTTACTCGTGGGAATAGGGAAAAACGTTGATATATTATAATAATATTTATCGTGCGGCCGAACGTGAACGAAGAGAAACGAAGAAAAAGAAAGAGAGGAGAGAGAGAGAAAGAGAAATTGCCGAAATTGCAGTAATTTGTAAGCTCAATTTATAATCATTTGGTATAGTACATACAAGAAGCGTGTTACTCCCGATAGAAACTGATTCCGAGCGGGCAGGAGATTTTTATCCGTGCGAAACGAGACGAGAGAAAAATGTGTTTACTACACGTGGGAATTGGGAAAAACGGTGATATAGTATTACGTATATCGATGATATATTTGTCGTGCGGACGAACGTGAACGAAGAGAGTGGAAAGAAGAGAAAAAGAAGAGAGAGAGAGACAGAGAGAGTAGATAGGCGGCGAGAAAATATGGGAATCAAGGGGAGTGAGAACGGGAAAAAGAAGTGAGAACCCTCCCTGCCTCTCTTCTCTCCTCCTCTCCTCCTCCTCCTCCTCCTCCTCCTCCTCTTCTCTCCGTCTCCCGATTCTCTCCTTCCTCTCTTTTTCCTTTTCCATCCTCTCTTTTCACCCTCTCGCTCAGCATCGAGACACGAGTACCTCGGGTACTCCCGGTGGTGGCTCGCGTTGCGATCCGCGTCGAGAGCCTCCGCCGCGCGGTTTTGACGCGGCTGCTTCTACTCGTCACGAGCTTGCTTTTCGAGAACGACTTTTGACTACGACTAACACGAAGAAACGAGCTCGCTTTTCGCGAATCGACGCCATTTCCGTTCTCCTCGACGACGGACGGCGGATCTCCACGGAAAGAGAGAACAGTCGTTTGCCGAACGGCAGTCGTTCGTGATCGCGCGGGAAGAGGGAAATGTTTTGCGTGCGATTCGTACGCGAGAGAAATCTTCGCGAGGGTGGTACCACGACGACGAGATCGTTGGCGAGTGTTCATTTTCCACGACGGCGTCAACTTGACCGCGGTGAGCGAGAGTACCCGTATCTCAGGCTCTTCTTATGTATATTTTGCATCGTCCACTAAACTCTCTGTCTCTCTCACTCTCTTTTTCCCTCTCTCCTGTTTCATGTATGCAACTCCCGGATTTTGAAAAACTCGACCTTCGGAACTGATGTGCTCCACTAGCTCAAATTGTTTTAAAAGAGGAGGCTATACGACTATCTACTCTTTATTAATTATTGCCTGTATTTATTTTTATTGTCTTTTTTACTCGTCTCTTTTTGCTAATTTATCTTTGCATTTCTAATTGCTATTTTTTATATATTTCTTTTGCTTTTTTGTACTACATTTTTTGTTAAACTTTTTATTCATGCGGTTGAGGGTACCTGGTCCCAGAGCACCTAATAAATGTCTCTCTCTCTCTCTTCTTCTCGTCTTCTCCTCTTCGTCTCTCTTCACTCTTTTATTTTTTCTCTACTCGAGCCTCCAGCCTCAAGAAGCCTTCCCGACTACGTGCCGTTATTAACTAAGCTACCCGTCGTCGAGATAACTAAGGAACCTAATAACGAATAAAACAATCCTACCTATTTTACTCCTACTAGGGATCGGATTCGGGTAATCCTCCGAAACGAGTTTGAGTATGTCACCGTGAGACGGATACAAAGAATAGGAAAAGGAAAGCAAGCAGGAGGATAGGAAGATAGGATAGTAAGATGGGCGGTGAGTCACGAGCGGCGGCGTGACACCCTTCGGGACTTAGGCTTTGAATCCCACGGGACAGGAATGAGAGAGAGCGAGAGAGAGAGAGAGAGAGAGGAACGGACGCTTTGTCGAGACGACCCTCCTGCTAATTCCTATTGACGGCCGCACGTGCGTGAGCTTCCCGCAAGGAGAGAAAAAACGCGTTCGAGTAAGACCACGACAGAAATCGAATTGATTTTTCCAAGACACGAGAAGGCAGACCGTTTGATCGAAACTTTGCCGAGTGAAATTTTCTCATACCTCCACCGATGGAAAACCTTACCTACCTACTACCCATTATACTTTCCTCTACCGATGCCTATCGTAAAGACACGCTCGTTAAGGATACCTTTACGACGATTAGCCGATAATAAGTTCTTCCTCGAAAAAGAAGGCTTAGTCATCGAACTCTCGAGTCACGTTGCGCTTAGAGTCGAAGCGTAGAGTATACCTAATGTGCGTCCGTGCATGAGTGCGTGCCGGCCCGTTAATGCGAGAAGGTCGAGCGGGTGAAAGTGTAAGGGTTCTTCTAATCCCCGATATCGCGTCGTTTTAGGGTAATCGTCGTTCAGTGCTCGCTTCGGCGGTCCTTCTTGTTGCCAAAAAATTTTCGAGCGAGGGCTAAATGCGCGCCGAGTGAGCGAGAGCGAGTGAGATCGAACGATATGCGAAGGAGGAATGGGAAGGACTCGAAAGGGATAGGTCTACGAGGAAAGTAGAGGGAAGTGAGGAAGCATCAGGTGTGAGGAAGTAGTCGGAGCGTGAACGCGAAGAAGGAATTGGTATTTACCAATTTTTATCAAGTTTTTATTTAAACTTTTCGGCTTTTAGGGACTAGGAATATTTTGCTTTCTACTCGTGTCTTTAAATAATTTCCAGACAATTGAGTAATTAGGAAATTTATTTATTTGCCTTTGAATACGATAATATAAATGTGTACAATAGTATGACAATTTGGTACGTGTGTTATCAATTTGTATGCAATATGTAGAGTTGACTCTTTAAGGATGATTTAGAAGTAGATTGTTGACCCAGTGATAGATGACGAGTAGTTTTCCGACATTCTTCTCTACCTCCTCCTTTCTGGTAACAAGTGAACGCATTCTGAGGCAGATGTGATCCTTAACTCGTCGATAAGGAAAAAGGTAGCCGTCTTACACGATTCGTTACTCCAGCCAAGTGTTCCCCAAACAACCCCTCCAGTTAAATTATTATGATCTCAGCGTTTCCTCGTCGATCGATTAGCTAAATCCATATTGCTAGTATTCATTGGTGCTTTATTCAGGCACGGTTTATTACCGCCGATCGTTCGTCTTTCCGCTTACTCCGGCGATTTCGAAGGGAAGTTTATAATAACGCCGGACGAATGTTTACACCATCGAGTAGAATCTCATCGTGGTATTAGTAGGAGCAGGAGGTAGGGTATACGGGGCATCGCCGATAGCCGAGCTAGCGGTCGATAACGTTTGAAATATCTGCATTGGGCAGCCGGATAAATACGAAGCGTAAAACGCCAAGGTTTATTTCGTCTAGCGTGGATTATCTCGAGCATCGAGCAAACGTTGTGTATACGTGTGTGTGTGTGTGTGTGTGAGAGTGCGCGGTTAGCGCGAAGAACGAGCCCGGCACGATTCGCGACGCTCGGTGTTGGATAGAATATCGTTCGAAACGACTTCGTAGGGTTTAATGAAAGAAAATAATTACTGACTGCCGTAGCTGGAGCGTTGGGTACTCGGGCAACGACCGTGCTCGGTTAACGAGGCTGCGTATCATCGTTTTATCGGCTCGACTGTGGTCCGAGATGGCGGACCGCGTTTGTGCTTAGGCGTGAGCGTGAGCGTGTAAGAGAAATCGTCGGCTATCGCGTAATTAAATGCGTCGTCGTCCGTTGATCTTGCGTCGAGACCGAGCTGGATAATACCGCCATCCGTGGTAGAGGTCGGAGCTACGAAAGTTACGCGGAGGCGTTTGCGAAAGCGCGACAAGTAGATAATTTTAAGGTATTTATCAATATCGTTCTTCTTTTCGATTTTAGGAGGATTGAAGCAAAGCGGTGGCGGCGGCGGCGGCGGTGGTGTTGGGAGCGCGAGCAGCTCGAGAAGCACCAGCCCGAGTCAACAGCAAACGGCACAGACCGCCGGCGGTCTTTCCTTCATTCCACAGCCGAGGAGTCAGAATGCGAATCGGCAAGCTACTGGCGGGACACCGAGGTATGTTGATAAGGTCTACCTAGTAGAGATAAGGAAAGTATCCTTAGAGCCTAACGAGGTGTGTGAATTTTCAGTCCAAGAACGTCGGCCGTAGGCAGACCGACTGGTATCAGAACGACACAGGCCTGTCCATATTCCGGTGGCGGAGGAGGTGGAGGAGGTTCCGCAACTTCCGCGGTGCAAAACAAGAACTCGGTTCTAGACAAGTTCAAGCTTTTCAACAACAACAAGGATAAAAGTCAGGAAAGAGGGAAGGCGACATCGGCCGTATCGAAACGCACCTCCAGCTCGTCCGGTTTTTCCTCGGCGCGTTCGGAACATTCGGACAGTTCGACGTCGCTCTGCGATCAGAGCAAGATCCAAGTCGAGCCGGCGAAGAGTCGCGCTTTAAAGTCCAAATTGCAGTCGGGTAAACAAACGACGAAGCAGGCCAGCCCGAAAACAGTGAGGAAAGAGCAGCAGAACAAGACGCAGAGCAAGATCGCTCGGACGAAGGCGGCGGCGGCAGCAGCGGCGGCAGCTGCAGCGGCGACAGCGGTGGTCACGGTGACGCAGCCGATATCGGAGAAACAATACGCCGGTTATAATAATCTGCCATCGGATGATGCCGTCAGGAAAGAGAGTGGGAAGATCGCGAATGTTTGCGCGAAGCTACCGGCGGACAAGAAGACATCGAATCTGCAGGATCTGCTGAAGAACCAGTCGCCGGGCCAATTTCAGAAAACTAATCCCACCACCGTCGCGTCGGCTAAACAAATCGCCTCGCAGGAGAGCAAGAATATTTCGAATTCGGGCAAGAGAGAGAACGAGGCGAACAAGCAGTCACCACGACCGAAGATGGAGCTTCCTGGAAAGATACCCGATCCAAAGATCCACTCACAGGCTCTTAAGGCACCACCGAACGGAGTGAACAAGGACATGCTTCTTCCAAAGGGTCTCTTACCTAATGCAAACGGTATGATTCGAACGGGGGATCAAGAAGAAGCGAACGTTCCGAATACGCGGAACAACGCTATTCCGTTTGATCGTACGCACAGTATGAACCAGGCTAATTTACCGAGCGACAGGATCGTGGAGAGGCAAAAGGAGATCGACGAGCCGGTCTATACGGAAAGCCGGAAGCAGGATACCTCGATCTCGGAAAGTTTGTCCGGTTCCCCGTGCCGAGTACAAAAAGGAAATCGAGAGGAAGAGAAGGTACCTACGGAACTGGACGTGGACGTGGAGGGTAACGGAAACGAATCGAGAACGACGAGTTCGTCTCGAGACGATTCCAGAGGGCGATCGAACTTGGAAGGAAAAGATTCGAAGGACAAAGAGGAAATCGGAAATCCTGATGGAACGATGGCCCGAGCTGAACAAGCCACGAATCATCAACCCCAAAACGCTTCCCCGAACGTTCACAGTTTTAACCAGGGGAAACAGATTCTCGGTGGTCCGTTCCAAGGACCAACCTTATCGATCACCGGTCCAGGCTCGAGTATTCCGAAACCAACGGCTTTGGTGAAGGGAACCTCGAAACCACCGAAGGAAAATACAGGATTGAACGTCCCAACGACGACGAAATCGAAAGGTGACGTTCATCATCGTAAGCTGGATCCCAACACGGTAGCAATGGTGTCACCGATGCCGAGCATCTCCGATCTCATGTCTGAGAGTTCTCACAGCAATTCGAACAGCACGGGTCAGAGCAATTCGAGCGACAGCAGCGTGATTTATCGGCCGAGCAGCGAGAGCGGGAGCGAAATTAAGACGATCCCCAATCGGAAGATCGACACGACGTTCGAGCAAATGGAAAAGGTACCTACTCGACGGCGTCGTCGACGTCGTCGCGTTTAAGTTACTTTTCCCACATCGATGGCTGATAAAGCTTCTCTTTCTCTCTTCTCCCTCTCTCACTTTACCCCCCTCCGACGACAGGTTTTATCGGAAGGTTCAACGTGCGGTGTCGTCGGCAGCGGCGGTGGCGGCGGCGGAGGTGGTGGAGGTGGCGGCGGGGGTTCGTTGGCCGACGACGAAGCTGAGATGACCGTGAAGCCGATGCAGCCTCTTCTTCGTGGTTACACGCCCGGTGCCAGGGCCCTGCAGACCCTACCGAGCAGAACAACGGCACGACAATACACGATTCTTCATTCCTCCTCTCATCATCACGTCGGCCACGATTACGCGGACATTGACATAGCCTCGGGTTATCTCAGCGACGGCGAGGTTCTCCGCGGCGGCATGAGCGTCGGCAGTAGGACTCTATCCGACCTCTGCGATGGCTACATGTCGGAGGGTGGTGCTTCCTTGTACGCTCGCAGGATTAATCCGTCTTACGGTCACGATCACGAGAGGTAAGCGGAAGTATCTTCCTATCTTCGTCTCGTTTCACCTAACCATTCCCACTTTCATTAGCTCCTACCGATTTATGGACAATCGACTAGACGCTCGCGACTCTGTTAAATCGAAAGTCAGCCTCGGACGATCCGTATTTCTCGCGGTTCGCGGCTCGTTAGGTATATCAGGCTCACACGTGTGCACGCGCGCGCGCGCGTTACGGATACGGCGCAAGTGAGTCACGCTCTCCTCGCATGAGAGCTTTAAACGTTTAAATCGCCGTCGGTTTTGTCGGGCTGGCACGTCCCTCTTCTCCTCTGCCTAGAAGAGAGACCGCTTGGACGCGTACTAATGGCCTTTAATTAGACAAAATTTTCGGGCCTAATTTTATACGCGCTCTCCCTCCTGCGCTGACCGTTCTCGCGAGTCTTCCTAGTGTGTTAGAGACGTTCTAAGTGAATCCTTTCGAGTATAAAGGAACAGGGTCCGTTCGTCTTTTTACTTGTCAGCCTGACATCCTAATACTATAGGGTATCCTCGGGTTTGTCGATCGGAAGAGAA
>JAIFRP010000038.1:776217-806252 GCA_032403825.1 Odynerus spinipes | reverse complement strand
GGGGGAGAAAAGTAGAAACGATAAAAAGAGTCTCGAGGATGCGAAGACCTCTTCCAACCTTTAATATATTCCGAATGAGTCATGCAAACGTACGTACGCGCGTACATCGTATGGGTTTTGTTAAGCCACGCACGCATGCACGCGACACGTTGCAGCATTGTTTCGCCGGACACGGGACACACGTGCAAACGCGGCGCGTAGTCTTTTCAAAATAGATACAACGTGTTCGTCGCGAACGGCTCCTACCTACGAGGGCCACTGAAAATTATTTCGCATAGGCGTACTTCGAAGTACTATTACATATATGTATTTTAAGTATAACAGGGAGAGACACGAGAAAAGCTCGAATTATTTAACGTATTGTATAATACGGTGATTTTCAAGCGGTGTGCCGAGAAAATTTGGTGAAATCATTAATTAAGTTATATTCGAAAAAAAGTGTAAAGGAAATAGGATATTTATAAGACAAAATGAAATTTATATAAAAACATTTATTAGAGAAACTTATAAGTAGTATGTTTTACATTTTGTATTGTTTTTTTTATCGAGAAATGAATATTAAGATCATTATGGAGATGAGAAAATGCTGAAATTTCTTAGAACGTAATTCCACTTGTTAATATCCGATATAATAACTATAGATCGTTTCAAAATTTATCTTTATGGAAATCAGCAAACGATTCCAAACTTTTGCTCGATAGTGTATACATACATATTAAAATTATTGTAATTTAAGTCGAAGAAAGTTTTTCCGGGTGCGCTCGCGCGTTCGATGCAACAACGAATGAAGAAAGGCAGGTGCGCGAAACGCTCGTCGAGCGAGCAGTAGGCGCACAATCTTCGGTGTCGTTGCTCTTTCGATCGCGGCTCGTGATCGTAGCTCGCGGTCGCTGCACGTGTCTTCGGCTTCCTCTCCGATGAAAAACTCTACGCCTCGGCTCGTCTCATCGAAACTCCGAAGAAGTTCCGATACCGTCAAGGTATCGATACTTTTACTCGTTACTTGTATCGAAAGAGAGTATCGATATCCGCTCGGTATCGAAAGAAACGTATCGATACAATTACTTTTTACCGATACTAAGTATCGATACTAAAAAATACTTAGGTATCGAAATAAAACTCTCGAATATGTAGTCGTATTTACTTATATCAGAACATCCCTAAGCACGACCCAACTCGAGTCATCGAATCATCGTGTCGAGTCTTATCGAGAACCGTTCGAGAGTTCGTATAGCTCCTATCGCTCGGGTACCACCGCCGAGTCTACGATAATTTCTATCCGGCGCGCGAGCCACTCGAGGATCGATTTGGGTCAGGGAGCCTTATTATATATCCAAGACCTCTATCCTACTTACACAGCGTTAGTTTAACGAGAGCGAACGAGCTAGGAAGAGAACTCCAAGGAGAAAGACAGAGAGAGAGAGAGAGAGAGAGATAGGCAGACAGGTCGGGAGAAAGGAGATTAAACTTTTATTTAGAAGCAAAGAACAGTCGTGTCCCCTTCAAACGATCTCCCCACCACATCCTCTTGTTATCCGGACGAACCGTTTCATGATTAAAAAAGCCGAGGAACCTTTTCAACTTTGATTAACTTGCAGAATCCTTAACCAGCCGGCTAGCTTGACCTGTACGTTTAACAACCAATTACGATAAGTTACTAAGAAGTGAATCCTACGATGCAAAGGACTTTAACAATCGCTCCTACGATTATCTCAATAATCGTTAATCGACTATGGATCCGAAGATATGCACGCGACAGGTTCACGACGGTTACGCGACCATAAGATCACCTCGGCGGAACAGACCTCGTCCGGTCTATGAAATCGACGACGAAGAAGAATTACTGAAGAATAATGGCGGTCCTTACGCTTTGCCCCGTCTTATCAATTCGACAGGGCTCAAGGAGGATCTTCGCGAAAGATTCGACGAGAAAACGATTCCGGAGACTTATGGAAGTTTACGTATCGATCACGCTGCCAGAAAAAGTGATACGATTTTAAAATCCTTTCGAAGAGTTCTCCCTCAGGAGCAGGAAACGTCACCGAGCAACAGGAACGATGGTACACGGTGGAAGGAAGCTAGAACTGTACGAAGAAGTCGATCCTGCGCGATACTCGAGGAAAACGATTGCGATTTCAAGGGAAATGATAAAGTTCTGAATCTTCGGGATCGAGGAGCCGAAGAACGGACTTCGAGAACGGTCTCGGTAGTCGATAGGAAATCGACTCGCCACAATCGCGTTCTCGTCCGTCACCATAATGGCCTCGGGAGATCCAAGTGCTCGATCCAAGCGGGTGCCCCGAGAAAGTCGAGCGGCTCGGCGCGAGAGGATCGAAAGAGTGGTAACGAGTCGCGACTGGCGAGGACGTCCTCCAGGTCGACGAGCGGCCTAGACCTTGACCTTGGAAAGATAGCTTTAGACGTTAATCCTATCTACGCGTTACCTTACGCTTCGAACACGGGAGCTAGGAGTAGACGCGATCGACGAGGGGCCGTCGTCGTTGATGGGAATTATGTAAGGAGCGGAGATCTCTATCGTACTACTGTTAAATACATCGAGGATATTAATAAAAATATCGCGGAGATCGATGAGAGATCCGAGTCGAAGAACACGGACTACGTACGTCCACCCGTGCCGCCATCTAGATCGTCGTCTAGATCATTGTCGAAATCGTCGACTGGTTATCTTCCTCCCCGAAAGAGATGCATGATACCTATGCCGCCTATCTCGCCTAATTTCGGTGAAAGTCTCGAGGATAGTACCGATAAGTCTCCGGTACCGTGCGATCGGAAGATCGAGATCGGTACAGCCTCCGATAAGCTTCTCCAGGTTAGTCATGGAACGGTCAGGTCGTCCGCCTTGACGAATACCTCGAGACACTCGACAGGGTCCACCACGACGAGCTCTTCCACCAAATCGAGCGACTCCCTCCACGCGATCGATGAATCCACGGTGTTGGATCCCACGAGGGAAGAGTTTTCCTCGGCCGATGATGATCGATTCGATCTTTACCCAGCTCGAAGAGATCGAGACACCACCCGGGATAGTCGATCGGTAGTTGTTGTCAATGCTGCTGGTGACAAGGGTGAACAGGGCTGGATGAAACATCGAAGGGATGCTCGGAATCGTCCGAACGAATTCTATGGGGCGAGTCTGTCCAATTTGTGCGTTCGGGACGACGATGTTATATTTCCGAATCTTGGTGAGAAGAAATATGGGACTCTGCCGTGTAGAAGATCGAAGGAGAAACAGATCGCCAGCGTGGGTAGTCTAGAGTCCAACGAGAACGTCCTGCTGATCTTAGGATCCTGCTCCAACAACATCGACGGATCATCCCGATCCTCCTCGACGAAGGATCCTCTCTACCTAATGGACGCCACCGATATTATTCTCAAAGGAGAACTGGAGAGATCTCGACTGAACCTGTCTCATAGCGGAATCGTGTCGACGATCGACAACTCGTACAACGATTCTTTCGAATTCGAGAGTATCGATGATGAATCTGGAAAATATCGACACTCGGTTTTCGCCACCTTGCCAAGGAGAGGTAACACCTCGAGGGATCAAGTTTCGAACGATTCTCTCAGGCGGCTGTCCGGGAACGTGACGATGCTCGAGCCGCTTTACGAGCACGCCGTTAGCGATCCGGTTAAGCCACGGAATACGGATAACGTGATACCCTGGTGGGAACTCGCAACGAGGAAGTACAGACATCGAAGTTGTCCTTCGCTTCAGGTAAACGAGAAAAGGAGAAAACGAAACGTTTATCTCCGCGACTATCTTCGCGACGATAGATCAATTTATTGACGGGGCGTTAACACTTTGGGTAGCCATGTCACCAGTAGATACGAATGACATTTAACACTAACACTACTTTACATATACCTATATTTACCGTAATAGGTCGTATTTTTTTTAAAAAGGATGCAGAATTTAATTGTAGGAAGCAATACACAAAATAACTTTTAGATAATAATAAAACAATGCTACGTCTCTATTTTTAACAAATACGCGTAATAACAGGTGCGACGAATGCTGAATTGTAAATTAAATTTTAAAACCGGTCATTTAACTTTAATTTAACTATTAAAAAACTATAATTTAACTATTAAAAATTGTAGACTTTCCTAGAATCACTGTCAACTATCGAAATATGTTTGGCGTTCAGACCGTTAAACCGATCGTCTTTCATCAGTGGTATTGCCGTGGGTAGAGGAGGACAATCGGATGATAAATGCGACAATAAGAGTTGGACACATTGGAGGAATGATTCGTAATAAAGCGTAGGTCGAGAAAGACGCTCGTGCTCCCGATTGAATGATTACGAAACGTACTAATCTGGAATACCGTTTCAGAACTTGATATTAGCTTCGGTCCTGGCGTCGTGCCACATGGAAAACCTTTTCCTACGTTTGCCCACTTGAGAAACTCTCGACGGTCTCTTTTCTATCCACCCTCTCGACTTTTCTTCCCCATCTAAAAGGATTCGCCGTCGATCGTTCTAAGAAAAGAAAAAGAAAAAAAAACATTTAAGTCATGCTTGAGTTATAGACATTACGCATTTACGCGAGTCGTTTCGTAGGAACGAACTTTTTTTCAAGATCACGCAATTTCACATAGCCATAGGGAAGATCCCTTATAGGAGAGAGCCGGCAAGTCCCCGTAACAACGCGTCACGAAGGAGAATCGCGGTTTCAGGGCCTGGGAACGGGGCATTCTCGACGACTCGTATCCTCTCGGCTCGTAACGCTTCGAGGATTATGCCGCGTTCGCATGATACGTCATCGTGGCACCGAAGTTCCTTGCTCGAGTTCCTCACTCCACTGATCGCCTCTGCAATTCATGGGGTATCGTAATTAGAATAGTCCACGTGACTAAAAAAACAATTATTTTCAATCGACTTCGATCGAACGATTCGACTCGACCGAAGGACGGAGTAAAAAAATAATGAAAAATACTCGGGGGATAATCCCTCGAAGCTGTAAACTCGTAAACGATGCGCTTCCCATTTCTTTCTCTCCGCTCCGGAGGACGACGTCGTGGCACGGCCCGTCTTAGAAGCGAACAAGGCATCTCACTATGCACCGCGAGTCGTTTTGCTCTCATCATCGGCATGTACGTACGTTTTTGCCGAAGGTTTCCGGTCCAGTTTTTAGTACCATTCGAACTCGCTCGGCTTTCATTAAGCTTCGTATAGAACGAGGCGAGCACAACTTTCCCCTTAATAATTGTGAACGCGCGCGATAAGCGTTCTAAAGGGTATCATAAACGAATGGTATTGAAATGGTACTGTCCAATCTTTGGGCAAAATATTTCCTCGTGATTACCTATGTCTTTGACGCTTCTCTTTTAGCGACGTGACTTTTAGCGAATTTCTATTAACGCGTGAAAGATATCAGACGTTTATTTTGAGTGTCATAAATTATTTTGCCGTAATGAAAATAAAGATATTAAAAGATAAAAATAAAGGTATTAAATAAAGATAAGAATAGAGAAGTATCCCAGAGTCTAATTTGTACTCTTATTTTTAGCGTAGAGTCCTTAATAAATATAAGTATCAGAGAACTTTGTTGCGAAATTATTTATATATCGCGAAAAATAAAAAACCATCCGAGAGTTTAATTTATACTCTTATTTTTAGTTTACTTACAGTTTCGAGTCCTTAATAAATACAAATAACAGAGAACTTAATTGCGAAATTATTTATACCGAAAAATAGATAAGTATCCGAAATAAAAAAGTACATATAAATCTTCTCTAAATTTAGCATCAAGTTTTTTTACACGCGTTAAAAAACCAATCCTTCGATATCTCATAAAACCATCTTATTGCGAGTCTACCGTATAACGATTATGTAGCTTATTATAAATATGTTTTGTTTCAGGCCCACGTCGTGTCCGCCTTCGAGCAATCCTTATCGAACATGACTCAAAGATTGCAGCAACTCACGGCAACGGCCGAAAAGAAGGTAAGCCAGCTCGATATCTCGTAGTCGATATCGACTCGCGTCGAAGACAAGGTACGATCGATCTCGGTTCGTTGATACGTGTCTTCCAAATCGTCAAATATGCGGCTACTAGGCGTCCAAATTTCGAAGTTGTCGCGGAATCACCGAAAAATATGAAATTTTGCATCGACGGCGATGCCGTTACCTATTCCCGATTAAATCTATCTCCGAGCGAGACGCTTAAATTGTAACAAAAACGAACGAACGAGAAAAATATAGGAAAGGAATAAAAGCGGTCCCGAGGAATCGCAAATAACGATGCTGCTGCGAGCGATTCTGATCTAAAAGAAAAATAACGGAATAATGGATTCGAAGGTACCACGCTCGAGCGCAGCTAGCACAAGATCGAGCACACTGTCCGCGAGTAAAAACTATCCGATATCGTCGTCTTTAACTTCGAAGGGAGGAGACTCCAAGAAGATCGCCGAACGATCGAAAAAGTCGAGCGACCTGAAGGACTTTGTTAAGAGAACTTATCGAGAACGTATTACGAAGAACAGCGTTGAAAGTACGCCACGGAAAAGTTTCCGAAGTCGATTCGAAGGCGGATCGAAAAAGATAACCGTCGCATCGGCGATCGACCGATCAGCTGTGGCGAGTAGCGTAAATCGCAGCATGGGTATCGGTGATCCGAAGATGATTAGAAAAAAGTCGGTGTTACAAGACGACAAGTCGGACAAATGTAGGCAAGAACCGAGCTCAAAGTCGATGAGGCAGTTATTCAGTGTGGCCGATTCGTGGAGCAGCGATTCTGTCGTTAGTCATTCGGACAGTTGCACCTGTTGTCACAGCAATAACCTCTGCCCCGTTCATAGAAGATTCGGTTTCACGGATAAAGACTAAGTTTCTTAATTCAAAATGCCGGACAGAATACGTATTTGGCATATAGGTAGCGTATAAGTAATAATAATAGCAACAATGTGTAATGATAATAACTTTATTAGTTAATATACAGGTAAAAGAAAAATCCCTTTGATACAAAGATTGAGACCGCGAAATAGAAGAAAAAAGAGAAAAATGCAAAAAGTAAGATTACGTGTTACGAATTACATTAATTGCATCGCGTTTAAACGTTAATGAGTTGCAAAAAAGGTCAGCGTTTATACAAAGCCGGTTAAAACTATTATTGCTCCCATAGAAGAGAGTACGATCTGTAGTTAGCAAGAATAGAGTATCAGTTGTGTCTAATATAAATTGTTTACGGGTTTGTCTCCTTCCTACAGGATTCCGAGCTGCAAGAGTTACGGGAAACGATCGAGAGGCTTCGAAAGCAAAGTGCCGAGGCGGGATTGAACAACAGCAGCAACACCGGGACTACCGTGAACAACGGCCGTCGTCACACTCTGGGAGATTCGGATTCCGGCAATACCGGATGCACCGGTAGCAGCGGCGGACACCAAGGCGGCGGTTCGATGGCGAGACAATTGTCAGCGGATAGCGTGACCTCGCTCAATTCTTTGAGCAGCGCTTGCTCCGCGAGCAGCCATCAGCAGAAGAAGAAGGGATGGTTACGCAGTTCCTTCTCCAAAGCGTTCTCCAGGTCGCGGAAGAACAGACACGGTTCCGTCTCCGATGCTGAGGATTGCAAGGACAGTGGGATCACCGGTGAATCGAGTGTTCCGAACAGCCCAAGGTTACCGACGGCCTCGAAGCACGCGGTCGACGGTACGCCACGCTCTCAAACTACCAGTGGCAGGAATAACGGACAAAAGTCGCCAACGGAGGGAGAGAATCAGCTGACCGGTAGCAAGAGCAGCTCGGCTCTCTACAAGAAGGAGGACGAGGATGTTGACGAACTGAAGAAGCAACTCAGGGAGAAGGATCTTGTTCTTACGGACATCAGGCTGGAGGCACTCTCGTCCGCGCATCAGTTGGAATCCTTGAAGGATACGGTCATCAAGATGAGAGTAAGTTCAGTAGGCGCAGAGATAAAAAAAACGCTGAGTCAGAAATTGACCACAATGAGTTTTGGCTTCTCACAAAATTCCATAAAGCAAGATTCTTGTCATGGCACTTTCTAAAACGCTTCTAATTCGTTTTGATATATTCACAACCCAGACACAACCCCGACACGAATTTTGCTTTGTGAATGAATCTGAGAAGCTTCTAAAACGCGTTGTGGTCTATTTTTGTAGACTCCAATCTTGTAGCCTAACATGTACACATCTCTACTTAAATTTCTATATTTATTATGAATCCATACTTAAATTTAATATATACATATATCTATTCTTTTTCCCACAGAATGAGATGCTCAATCTGAAGCAAAACAACGAACGTCTACAGCGGCTGGTTACCTCCAAGTCTCTGACGTCCTCCCAATCGTCTCTCCCGAGCGATCCCGACAGGCGTTTCAGCATGACGGAGGTTGCTTCGAGTGTCGCGGCCCTCTCGAATGGCGACAGTAGTTCCAACGCCGATCAGCTCGAAGATTTGAACGTACCGGATCATTCGGTCGTTTCGTCTGCCGTTGCCGCCGTTGCTGCCGCCGCCGCCGCAGCTGCAGCCGCTAGTTGTACGAATACGACCGAGCCGGCTATGGAACAGGACACGGACGGCAAGAGAATCAACGTCGCCGTTTATCTCGGCAGCGAGAAGAACTTCAATTACAATTTAATATCGGGTAACGTTTCCGGGGACGGCGGTGGCATGGGTGAACCTCCGCATTGCGTTATCGCGAACGTTTCCATCGGTAACAAGACAACTTGGGATGCTCTTGACTCGATCGTACGACGGTGCTTCAAGGAATACGTTTCAAGGGTCGATCCCGTCACGAATTTAGGCCTCGGTGTTGATTGCGTCGCTGCTTATCATCTTGGTGAAGCTTCGAGGTAGGTGAAACTTTATCAGAAATGAAACTTCGTTGAAACTTCCGATCCTGAACGGAATGGTCTTTTTTTTCCTTGTAGATGTACCACGGATTCTCATCATCCGGAACTACTGCCCTGCGGTTACCTCATAGGACACGTGAAAACGATCTACTTGGTGCTGTCCGGTTACTCTTGGCTCGCGATCGACACCCTGATACCACGGTCTATCGTCCAACGACTGATATCTCTGTTAACGGAACACCGACGAGTTATCCTTTGTGGGCCTAGCGGTACCGGTAAAAGTTACTTGGCTGGTAAATTGGCACACGCTCTCGTTGACGCCTCTACCGATACGGACTCTAGAGACGCGGCTGCCGTGGCTACTTTCATCGTCGATCACAAGTCCAGCAAAGAGCTCAAGCAATATCTCGCTCATATAGCCGAAAGATGCGACTCGAACGCGGCCGATGAATTACCGAGAGTCATCATTTTGGAGAATCTTCAACACGCCGCGTCGCTCGGTGAACTTTTCAGCGGACTCCTTGGTACCAGACACTCTTCCTGTCCCGCGATCATCGGAACCATGAGCCAGGCGACTTGCAGTACTACGAATCTTCAATTACATCATAATTTCAGGTTAACAAAGCGTTCTCCTTTCGTTTTTCTTTTATAATCAATGAACTCTACTAAACGTACCTTTTTCTCTACTTTTTCTCTAGATGGGTATTGTGCGCGAACCACATGGAGCCGGTTAAGGGATTTTTAGGGCGTTACCTCAGGCGAAAGCTACTCGAGCACGAGCTACGGGAATCCGGTGGTTCGAGAAACGCAGAAATGGCCGCTGTCGTTGAATGGCTACCACGCGTCTGGCTGCATCTCAATAAGTTCCTAGAAACGCACAGCAGTTCCGACGTAACGATAGGTACGCGAGCTACTTCGTTGCTACGATTCTTTTTCGTTATTCGTTTCATCTTCTCTTCTTATCGCTCTATTCCCTCTTCAGGTCCTCGACTCTTTCTATCTTGCCCCATGGAAGTAGCGGGTTCTCAAGTTTGGTTCACCGACTTGTGGAACTATTCTGTAATACCATATCTGGTCGAGGCTGTCAGAGAAGGCCTAACGTTATATGGCAGGCGCAACAGTTCCAGTGGAAACGGCGAGTCTACATGGGAAGATCCCGCACAATTCATTACCTCCAGTTATCCATGGATTTCGACGCACGCCGTGCACGGTGGCAGCGACGCTCTCCTTCGCTTGAGACCGGAGGACGTCGGTTACGATGTCGTTAGTTCTGGCCATGCATCAGCCGTGGGTGGTGCGTCCAGCGTGAAAAGCCTCGGCAGTACCCACAGCGACCCCGAAGGAGATCCTCTTGTAAGTATTTTACTCTAAAAATTACTCCCCGCAAGAACGACCTTTCGTCGGCTACACCCGACATATTTTTACAAGCAAACACCCTTTTATCTTTTACAGTTGAACATGCTGATGAGACTTCAGGAAGCTGCCAATTATTCGAGTCCTCACAGCAACGATAGCGATTCCGTTACCTCTCTCGATTCGTCCCACACTCGGCACTCGGAGGATTTGAGTTCCTCGACCTCGTCGTCAAGGGGCGTAGAATCCGCGCTCTAAAAAGAAATCAATTTTTATAAAATAAGAAGTAAGATGTAAACATCGTTTTCCCTCTTTTGTTCTTCTTATTATATTTTTTCTTTCTTTCTTTCTCTTTGCCCGAAAACTAATCGTCGTCTTAACGATGATTACGGGACTACGAAATCGACGTGATAAATCATTGTATCGTTTCGAGTAGAGTGATCGTAGAACGAGGCCGAAGAGAGCAGAATAATGACGCGATTGCAAAGGATTTTTTCTACGAAAGAGGTGCCGCGCCTAACGTGTATCTTAAGGGGACGTATTTCCAAAGAGGAAATTAATAATGTTAATTAATAATGTACGTAGCCCATACCGTAACGACTTTCTCGGCCATCCAACAGTGTACGATGTAATTTCTATGCAACAACTTTTTCATTCTTTCTTCTATCTTCTTTTTTGTCTCTCTCTCTCTCTCTCTCTCTTTCTCTTTCTCTCTCTTCCTCTTTCTTTTTCGTTTTCTCTTGAAGTAACCAAATTGTAATTACATACGAAATAACGTCTCACGCATTCGAAAACACCTTCTTCGATACTACCTATCTGTTGTTGGCCTATATCCAAGTTTCTACGTGCGTGAAGCACTTTGGTGTGATATTTAATTAAATAAGTAAATGAAAAGTAAGAGGTAATTCCATGTTTTTTCAAATACACGTGGAGATAAATCGTACGTCTCCATGGGATGCAATAATCGACGATGCTGCCGTTACCGAAGTACGAACTTGTTTTATAAATCGATGCATTTCTACGATCGAGTTGTTGTTATACGAGTCATGCAAGTACAGCCTATAAAAAGTGATATACTCAAAAGTTTTGCTGGTATATACAGTATTATCATAGAACGTAGAGAAAGATGGACTAATGATCTAAGCGAAGATGTAGGAATGCCGTGGTTGTCATTCCACTCGTCCACTATTTTCAGGTAATCTATGTTTTCTTAGACGGATCTCATGGACGGATAGTTCGAAGCAGTATGTATTGTTTCGCATTCGAAAACGCGGAGCAATTTGAAATAATCTTGCGCGCGAGGATAGTCTATTTATACATACTTTGCTACAAAAGCTCTATTTAATTAAAAAAAAAAAAATGTTACTATATATAATATAAACACGTACGTCGTGTACGAATACACCTACACCTACATTTACATCTATTACTACTACTACTACTACTACTACCTACTACGACTACTACTATTACTACACGTACACATACGCATAATACGCATGCGCCTGACACAATACATATACATATTAAATACGAATGATGGCGCTAAACATGTATTATGAAGACAAATTTATAATTATTCAATAAGATATGTGAGTAATTCTGGTCATGTAATGTTGTAAATAAAGTATAAGGGTTATTGTGCGAACGGAGCTAAGGAGAAAGAAGGCGATGTGTGAACGTCGCTCAAAGTTTGGTATTATAACTTGTGAGGAGTCTTGTGGCGATGAAAAAGAAAGGGGGGAAAAAAGGAATAGTGAAACGCAACTTTATGCCGACCTGTAGGTTGCTTCATACCCACAAGTTTCTCTTTACTGCAAATCCCGACAAATATCGCGAATATTACATTCACTATACATATTGTACATGTTATTGATTTGAGAGGACTCTCAAATCTCAATCTGTGACACGAAGTTTAAAATATGAATGATTATACAGTCGTATTAACAAGTTTTTTACGTTTGTACCGTATTTATACATTGTACGGCGCTGCATCCAAAATTTATCCAAATAATGGTAATTACTGTGACATAAAATAAACCGCATTAAACGATCTTGAAAATAAAGAAATTTCGCATCTTTTGGATACCGTTCTCCCAAACTATTGCTCGAGGCTTATTTACAATATGTTAAATATCATCGTCGTCGTTATTATTATTAAAATATATAACATAATATCAAATTTATTATACATAGCTGCAAAAGATTCTCTCAACTATCTTATCTACATTGATTAGAGAACTAATTAGAAAATATATTTGTTTTTTGTACTACCGATGATCCAGAATTACATTAGAAACGTATTTCTTTTTCTTTAAACAATACTCGACAACGGCGTAAACGGTAAGAAGCCTCCTATCCATAGCACCGAGATGTGCATCCGACATAAGCGGAAGAACATCAGCCATTATTGCTTCGCGAGCAATAAGCTTCTCTAATGACGAGCTCAGTGTACCACCACTGAACATTTTTAGACGATCCCATGTAGTTTTGTGTATCCTAAAAAAATATGTTAAGATATATAAAAAAATTTTTAACGACACGCGAAATTTTTTCTAGTCTTTTACATACATGCAACACTGGTAAAGTGGTGCTAAAATGTCAAGATGATCGACATCTGGATTGCCAAGACTCTTTCCATTGTCTATCAATAATACGGCAGGATTGTGAAAATTATTTTGCGCTAATTCATAATGATGACGATCACCGTTATCCATTAGGAAGTCAAACACTGCTGTATCTATCAAATCCAAGAGCCTACTTGAAGATTGTGGTGAGTATGCTTTAGATTCCTTGACCTTATGGAAACATATTTTTTTAAATATATTAATACTGCATTATATTCACGTCTGTGCATATGCATACGTGTATGTTGTGTATGTAAATATATATATATACCTTTTCACAATAATTTTCATCTGTTTCCCAAGCTGCAAGTTTTTTTTTCTTATATGTCCTTTGCCATGGATGACGATGTTTCACAAGGTGCAGGTAACGTGGTAACCAAAAAATTAATGCACCTTCTAAAATATCACCTGTTCCACAAACTGGATCTGCCAAGGAACAGTAGTGACAAACCCCATATAAGCATGTATCATTACCTTCTTGATACATAGTAGCATATAATTCTGGTGTTGCGTGTTTACGAATCTCATTGTTCAAATTGACTGAAAGAAAATAAATTGATAATTTTAAGGTCGAATTTGTAGCAAAAATGTGACACATTTTATGAATATAAAATTTGTCATACCTTTTCGAATAACAGCAAGGGGAACCCTTCGTAAAGCAAGTAACGAAGATAAATGAAATGCTACGATTTCTGCATTGTGACGATCCTTTCCATAGTAGACAGGTCCATGAATAACCGTATCTCTGGAATACCACTGTGGTTTGAATACTGCTTTCGCGCCATTCTCCAGTGTCAGCATAAGTTTTAGTTGCGTGCCAAGGACAGCATTGTCAGCATGCTTCACTCTTGCTTTCCGCAAAGCATTGAGTATAGTTCCTAATTCTGGAGCCGATGGTGGAAGTAACTGGTGAGCGTCAGGCCACTATACACACGACGTTACGTGTGAGTTATCAGCATCCAACATCTTTATAGACGAAAAATAATCGTAAACGTAGTGTTAAGCTATGGGTAATAAATATTAATATAAAAACTAACATTGTTGTTAGGAATACTCCATATATCTTCATGAACGTTATCCATAACCTTCAGTTCAGACAATAATCGTTCGAGTATTATAAGATAACTAGTATTTCGTTTAAAATATTTCGAAGGTAATATTTGCATTTCTTTCTTAATTTTTTCGCCGATATCCTCGGCGATGGGTTTTGGTATACTCTTGTTATTCTCATTTTTTCGCAAAGATGAAGTCGACCCCTGAACATAACTCTCTTCGACCAAAGGCAAACTTTTCAACTGTGATTTTTGCGAAGAATTTTCTACGATTACGCGAATAAAATATATGTTTACGGTAACAACGAAAATCAAAAGAGCGCCAAGGGCGAAGAGAGCACATCGCCGGCCAATCATCTGCAAAAAAACAATTGAAATTTATTCAAGGTGAACAGATGGCGTAATTAATTTCGATAGATAATAATTGACAAGCAAGGAACTAATTTTAATTTATAGGTACATATTCCGTTAAATGTTTGCATTATTCTTGTTATCAATTAGGCGAATTTACTCAAACATAACCTGTTTTTAGCCTACTCCTAAACTTTACGTCATAATACCTAAAATCACAGTGGCGTTATAATAACGATAAAATTATGTTCGTAATCCAGTTCATGAAATGTTATAATCGTATTAAAGATGTTTATATTTTATCAAGGTTGACGATTATAAAGAACTTTGGCAACATACCTTTATCCTTGAGACGTTGAAATAAAGTTCGCTATACTATGTGAACCATAGTAATTCAAGCCATTTTTAAAGGAAATTATGTTAAAAAAGTTATCGTCTTATATTCACAAATTCATTGTATTTAATATTTAAATAATGCAGCCGGTCATGTTAGATACGTGATTGTACGTTATTTTTCTAAATATTTATATTTTTATATACTTCTAGAAAATTAATTTAATTTAACATTAAATATCGAGGCTAATAAGCAATAAATAACACAAATAAAGTATAAAACCGAAGACGCAAACATTTATAAATTTATTTAAGGGGAAACAGTACCACCAAGTCGAACTTTGAGGTGATGGAAGCGCTACCTGGTAGTACCCTCGTCGTTTCCAGCGAATGTACGATGAAAGAGCAATACTAGCACAGTGATGTACAAATCTTCGAAATATGAATGTAATTAAATGAATGCATGTAAAGCTTATAATGTTCATTTCTATTAGATCGTGCCAGAATTTTTAATCGCTAATCGGTACAAGAGTTTATTCGAAAAAATAGTCGACGTATCTGTAAAAAAATTCGTCAATGATTTTTTTGGATATTATTTATCTACTCGATAGTCAGTCAATGAATTTCCGCGGCGGCGATGTGTATCTTCGGTGAAGTTCGTCAATGGGTAAGTATCGTTGACGAACTAGTGCGTAGATAACATGTAATATTGTAAAATCTCGAAAATCGAAGAAGTATCGGGAGAACATGAGATTCAAAGAGGTATCCGGATTTTACGTGCCACCTCCTCACACATCCTATGTTCCTGTTAGAAATCCAGATTATGCGGAGAATGGAGTACCAGAGTATAATACCGAGCGAGTTGAATGTACTCTACGAGTTTTCAGGACGTCGAACTTACATTAAATCCCGTAATGGCGCCACTGTGGAATCTTAACCATCGGGCGTTAATTTGTGTCTAAGTGCTTCCGACGGAAAGGAAGGTGTAAAAGGGATAGAGCTCGTTAAATTTTCAAATATTGCTTCGACAAAAGAAAGAATTATTGTGATTAATAACAAGCAGAGTTCGTGGGTATTGTGTATATGTATTGTGCATTCGTTTTTAGTCGAAGAAAAGTGCGAGTGGTGCGAAGAACGACAGAAAATATGTGTAGGCACAGTGACGTATTTCCATCTTGACATCTTAAAGAACCAAAATAAAAGGTAAATATATTTTTCAGCTAAAGTATTCCTTCTAAAAGTAAATTCTTTTTTTAACTGTCGAATCACTTCTTATTCGGCTCGATAATCGAAAAGTTCGTTTGTCTCTTAACCTTTTACGCGAAAACTTCGATCTTCGATACATCTGTTACGTCATTTTGCTACGTGTACATACCTACATTTTCTTCTCTGTTTAGATTGTGAAAATTATAATTAATTTCTTATCTTTTCTGAAACAATCGTTTCGTAATTGGAACGAAAAGAAATATAACGCAGGTTAATTCTTGTCTCTTTAAATTTTTGACATTCGACGACGATACGTCGAGTCTATATTTAAACTTCAATTCCAAAGTTTGAGCGCGTGTTTATAACTTTTGAAATATATTAATGTATTTACAATACATTTTTTCAAATAAAGTGCAGGAATATGATGATGTATTAAACTTTCTACTTAGGTAAGAAGTATGATTACTGATAAATACTATTCTGGAATTTTTAAGTAAATCTTTTGCACTATGATAAAGTCGTTATTTTTGTTATCTATATATATTCTATTGATTATATCTTTGTATATGATATGTTGAAAGATCGACTAAGCTTATAGGAATGTTTATCGTCTGTGTGGAGGTTAATATGATTAGTTTACCTCGGCGAAGCTGATATCCAATTACTTCATGAAAATGAGAACATTGGATGGAGTTGTATCTGAACATTTTAGTGGATCTTTCACTGCCATTTATTCTGTGAATGATAAAAAATCAAATCAGTTATAGAAATAATTTAATATAAAAGACAATGAAGTATTTCATGGTACTTTTATTTCTACAGTTTATAATGTTGGGTGAATCAGAAGAACCACCTGGTACCATGGAAGGAGGTTCATCTGAAGCACTGTCGGAAGCAAAGAAGACCTCTGAGGAAAACAAAAATCAGTTAGAATCTCTTAAAGAAATAATGCTAAAGAATAAGCAAAGTTTAAAACAAAAAGAAGAAGAAGTCCAGGTAATACTTAAATGTTCCGATTAGCAGTTAATTAGTAATAATATTATCGGTTAAGTTGTGGTGTTGTTGAATTTTTATATGTAATTATAGGAATATGCTAGAAGGCTATCAAAAATTAAATCTAGAGCTAAACTGTCCAGACGGAATAAAGAAGGTACTTCGACATCCAAAGATGTAGAACAATCGCCTAAAATTGACACCAGTGCAATGGACACTGTTGAGGAACCAGTCGATGATATCAGCCAAGCGACAACACCTAAAGCTAAGTCTTCTTTACTTCAAAGAAAGTTGGCGGAAAATAGAAAAGTGTTTGAACAACGTAGTAAAGAAATAACGGAAACAAAGCGTGCTGTAGAAGAAAAAGTGGAAGCTATCAGACAACAATTGGAGGAGAAAGATTTGGCAATGATGGAATTGCAGAAGGATCAAACCGCATCACCTGCAATGGTTACATCTGAGGTATATTATACATATATCTTATACGTTACATGTAACATTAAGTAATAGTATAATAAATATATTTTTGTAACATTTTTATTTAAGACTGTAACACCAGTGCCACAATCTGCTCAAATTCAAGAAAAGGATAATAGAATAATGGAACTTAATAATAAGATTTCTGACTTACAAGCAATTATTATAGATCTTCAAGAAAATTTGAAAGAAAAGGATTCGGTCATTGATTCTAAGACTAAAGCTATTACACTTATGTCAGCTGATCTTTCTAAAAAAGGGAAAACGACGTTGGATACGCTCGAAGATACAAAAGATGAAATGCGCACCATGCAAGAACATTTTGTTTTACTAGAATCATCATTGAAGCAAAAAAATGAAAATCTTCTTCAACAACTTCATGAAAGGGATAATAGGATATTAGAATTAGATGACACAATTAAAAGGTAAGCACTAAATGTGGATATTAGTTCCATAATTAAGAGTTTTTTATTTTTTTTAGATATGAAGATGAATTAACCGAGAAAAAATTGTCTGAAATAGCAAATGCTGATTTATCACGTTCAACATTGGATACGTTGGCAGATACAAAAAGTGCCATGACGTCTATGCAAGAAAATTTTATTCTTATTGAGTCGTCCTTGAAGATGAAGAATGATAATTTGCTTCAACAGTTGCAAAATTATGAAATTAAATTAGCAGAAGCAAACGAAAGGATATTTCAGTTAGAATCTGGCAAAGGAATAGTGAAAACTCCAGCGCTGGAAGATTTACAATACAAACTAGATAAATTGGAACAAAACAATCGGCAATTACAAGATGAAAAATATGAGCTTCAGAAGAGTATTGCTGATATGCAGAATAATATCATTGCTTCTAAATCTATGCAGGGTAATGGGGTTATCATGGAGAAAGATAATAGGATAGCTGAACTTGAGAACTTGATAGAAGAACTTAAGAGGTCTAATGATTTGCTCAAAGAGGAATCCAAAACCGAATTACAAAGTCAACTTGCAGATTTATCCACTAAGAATGAAGAATATTCAAACAGAATTATTGAGCTTGAGAAATTAGTACATAATCTTGAAGTAGAAAAGAACGATGTTGCGCCTCAACCGTCGCCCGAAGTTTTAATGCAAAAGGAAAATGAAAAAATTCAAAAACTTACAAAGGAGTTAGAAGAATTAAATAAACATATGATTAAAATAAAAGCACAGCACAAGAGTAAAGTAAAAAGTCTACAAAAGCAATTGGAAAACTTCAAAATGGTAAATTTTAATTTAAAAATGTTTAACGCTGCAATAGAATATCACATATTTGAAAATACATGATTATCATTTAAACGTAATTTAGGTGTCCGATACAAACGCGGAGCTCGTTAGACTGGGAAATCAAGTTGCACTGCTGGAGGAGGAGAAAGGTAACCTTCAGCTGAGTCTGGTAGACTTTGACGAGCTTAAAGGTAGGAACCAGGACAGGAATTATTTCGTTGTTCTTTCCACCCTCTTAAATTACGTTACAGAACAATGTGATATTTATTCATATGATTCTTAAGGAAGGCCGATCTTTATAGCTCTATTTCCAATATCAGTACAAAAGTATTTTATACGCGTAGACATTTATGTATATACGAGTGTGTGTTGCGTGCGTATATATGTGTATGTGCGTATGTGTAATAAATTTTACATACGCATATACCATGTGTATTCGCGTACATGCACGTCAGACATGTATCTTAGAATTGGCGATCGAATATGTACTTTTTATAATTCAAATTCGTTGTGAAACGGTATAGCTTTTAACTATTTTTGGTGACGGATTTTTAACTTATAGTAAGTTTTGTATCATAGTGAGAAAGAAACTCGTACAGAGTACTAATCAATTCAACAGATAAATCGTGTTAAATACCTTTTAGTTGATTTTATATAACATGGTACCTACTTTACTTGTCAAAGTTTGCTATTCTCTGATTTGTAGATATAGATGGTTTGTCCTTTAGAAAAATAATCATCTTTTATTACTATTACTAATAACAAGTAGTCTTGTTTTATTAATCATTTTATTTGCATGGAGGGTTGTAAGACTTACACTTACTTATAAGAAAGTCAGTCCTTATTAATAATTAGTACATAAGTATTGAACTAATTCTTAAATAATGCCACTAATCCATATAACTTTAATACGTTCAACATTATTTATATTCAATTTTATATATTAATTATATTTCTTTTTTTATGTACTGTTATCTTGCTACAAGAGCTGCTTGTATAATTCTTATACGTTTTCACAATTCATTTCTAATGTAAAACATCCAAAATTTATTGCACTTATTAATTATGCTCTATACCAATTATTAACAAAAAAAATTCGTATGTATATTATTGGTATATCATAAAATCTGTATAGCCTCGGCAGGAGATTGGCAAGAACGTATTGCAGACCTTGAAAGCAGAGTATCTATACAGACCGATGAAATGCAGAAACACGTTGATGCGATTGCTATATTAGAAAATCAAAAACTAGATCTCATACAAGGTAGTATACAATTAAGTGTAATATTACTTACAAGTATAAATGGTATGCATTCATGTACATTATTCAGCATTCATGTACATTATTATGTTTTAGAGCTACATTCTATAAAACAAAAAGTCTCTGAATTGGAGGAAGAAATTGCGGATTCTGAAAATCACAGAGTAACTGCAGAAATGAAAGTAGTAGATTTGGAAGAACAATTGGAGTCCGTGCACAAAATTCAAGCAGAAAATCGATCAGAAATATCACCTAATGAGAGTGAACTCCTTCAAAAGATAGAAACTTTGCAGCAAGAAAATACAGAGCTATTAAACAAATTAACAAAATTAGAAGAGAAAGGAACTTCTGATACTGGATCGACCGAATCGTTCGAAACCATACACGAAGTTGATAAAAGTGAATTATTAAAGAAAATAGAAGATCTGACACAGAAAAACGACGAATTAGCATTAAAATTAGCAAAATTGGAAGAAAGAAATAGTTCGCACGCCGGTTCTACAGAATCGTTTGAGGCTATAAATGACATGGATAAGAGTGAATTATTAAAGAAGATTGATCAATTAACTCAGGAGAACAATGACCTAATGATAAAATTAAATAGGAACGACGAGAAAGGATCTTCCGATACAGGTTCAACCGAATCATTCGAACGTATCCCAGAGCATAACGAAAGTATGGCAAAGATCGAACTTCTTACACAAGAGAATCACGATCTTGTAATAAAAATGACAAAACTCGAAGAGAAATTACTTCATCTTGAAAATGATCATTCTGAAATACTTGAATCAAACGATATCTTACAGATTCGTAAAAACGAACTTGATATGCAGAATGAGTCTTTATTACACGCAAATAATGATCTTTCTACCGAAGTAACGAAATTAAGGCTACAGGTATCAAATATGGAAGAAGAAAATACTAATTTTGAAAAAAGAGTAGAGGCACTTACTACGGAGAATAGCGACCTAGCTATACAATGTACGAAATTGCAGGAGCGTTTAAATATTCTCGAAGAGGAACTATCTAATTCAACGCAGAGAGCAGTACGTCATGTTGATAACAAAGACCAAATTAATGTTTTAATACAAGAGAAAAATACTCTCGAAAAAGAATTAACAATTTTACAAGAGAAGTTAGTAGAACAGACTAATACTCTGGCATTGCACGAAATAGAAACTAATGATACAAAATTAAGAATGAATAAATTGTTGGAAGAAAATCATCAAATCTTTACGAAAATGCAGCAACTTGAAGAAGCAAATCGCAGTTTGATGGATGATCTAAACAAAACAGCTCGTGAAAAAGAAGACACGCAAAGTAAACAAGAAAAATGCAAAGAAACTAGAACAGAGTCGCAGGAATCTGTAGAACAAAGTGATTCTACTATCGTTCTAGAGTCTAATATTATCTCGTCGTTAGAAACAGAAATAAATCATTGTAAAGAGTTAATAGCCGAACAGACAAGTCTTATAGAAGAAATGAAATTGAAGTTATCTAGCAAGGAGGAAGAATTAGAAACGAAAACGAAGCAAATACTTGAACACGAAACTTCCGAAAAGGAAAATGAAATGTTAAAAGATGAATTGCAGAAGATGTCGGAGATCATCGAGGACTGGAAGTTCAAGTATGCTCAATTAGAATCGAAAATGAATGCATTGGAAGTCAGTAAAGTATCTATAGAGTGTGCCTTCAGTATGTTGCAGGATGAAAATAAACACTTGACTGGAGAGATAGAACAAAAGGATATGGCAAGAAATGCATTAAAGGAAGAATTACAGGGTACGATAACTGTGCTCGATTCGCAGTTAAATAAGGAAAGAACTATCCTTTCCATGAAGGAGGATGAAATTGCCAACTTGAAGGAAACATTAGAAACGAAAAATCAAGATTTGCATCATAAATATCTACAGCTGCAGAATGAGATGATCGCCATAGACAGTTTACAAGATCAACTTAACAGTTACAAAATTAATATTCAACAAAAAGATAGTCAAATCGCGTCGATAACGCAAGAGGTAGAAAAATTGAGCGACGCTCTGAGATTGAAAGAGGACGAGGTGTATTCTTTGGAGAAGAAAAATTCGGAGTTACATGAAAAATTACGAGAGTCGATACCTCGCCTGGAATACGACAAATTATTAGAGGAGTTGCGCGAGAACGAGATACTGGTTAATAACATGCAAAATAAAATTGACGAACGTCTAAAAGACAAGCACGATTTATTAGCCCAACTTGAAAGCGTATCTCAGCAGAATCAGGATATGCAATATCAGCTGGCGCAGAAAAATGAGGAATTCAGAAATCTCTTAACGATTAAAGAGGATTTGCAGGTCCAGATTGCAGATATGGTAAGGAGCAATACTGACGCGGAGAAAAGAATACTGGATCTCGAAAGTTCTTTAGAAAGTAATACTAAATTTGCCAATGAATTACAATCAGAATTGAATAGCGCTTACAAAATGATGGAACAATTAAAAGGTAAACATATGGAGGATGTAGAAATGCATAATCAAAGACTCGAGACTACTATCGAAGAATTAAATATAAAGATACAAGAGTGTGAGAGTTTAAGAACCGAGCTGGAAGAAAAAGAAAAACTTATCGGTCAAAGTGTAACCGAGGAAGTAAAGATTACTTTAGAAGGCAAAGTTGCAGACTTGGAACAGAAACTTGCCGACTCTGAAAACAAGAAACAAGTGCTGCTGGAAAAAATGAAAAAGGTTGTCGCGACTTTGACGAAAAAGACTGCCTCGTTCCAAGAGATGGAGAATTCTGTACGAGAGAAGGACAATAGAATAGCCGATTTGGAGGAGAAGTTGAATGTCGCGAAAAACGAAGCGGCGGAGTCTCTTGCGCACGTTGAAAGTCTTACGAACGAGGTTGCTACCATGAAAGATAAAATGTCTGTGCTCGTCGAGCAAATTAACGAACTGGAAGATGAAATCGAGAAATTACACGGTAATATAAAGCAATATTCCAGCGAATTGGAAGCCGAGAGATTGGCGAAGGCGAATATCCTCGAAGAGTATGAATCTTATAAGAAGGTATTTACCGAAAAGTATGATGAACAACAATTGATTCTCGAGGACACGAAAGAAAATGCGAGAGAGCTTAGGGTACGTATGCAAGTGATGGAAGCGGAATACATTGAACAACTTGCTATGATAAAACACCTTCAAGCAGAGAATGCTTTACTATCGTCGAAGCAAATGCAAATTGATGAAAAACTAGAGACCGCGGAAAAGGAATCCGAGGACCGGCGATTGCTCATCGAGGAACTACAGAAGAGAATCGTTTCGACCGTAGATACGACGACTCAAACTTCCGAGGACGAATCGAGGCACGATGCAAGAACTATAGCTCCGCAATGCGATCACTGCGAACAGTGTCAAACTATAGTGCAAGCATTGGAGGCTAAACTTCAGGAGAGAGAAGCCGAGATCGAGAATTTGGATAACGAATTGGCCAATTCCATCGGCAATTTTGTTCAAATGCGCGAGTCTTTGAGATTTAACGATATGATGAATCAGTCTGGTATGCGAAATAGAACGATGGAGGATCCTTACAACGATCTTTTGTATCAGTACAACGCGTTATTGGCGAACAACGAAGAAATTAAAGCGAAACTGGAGTACACGATAAAGGAAAACGAAGAACTCGCGGAGAAGATAAAACAGCTTGAAAGTTTGAACGTAACTATGGAGGAGAGAATTCTCGCGACTGAGGAAACGATGATGCAAGACAAACAATCGATAGAGAAATTACAAGACGTCGATTCGTTGCATACCGAGTTAGTACGGAAATACGAGGAGAGAGGAAACGAGCTGAAAGATTTAGAAGAAAAACTGGAAGCTGTACGGAACGAAACGAGACAATCCGTGGAGGTATTAGAACGCGAGATAAGCGTACTCAAAGCCGAGAAGGAAGAATTGGTAGAAAAATATAAATCGTTGAGCGATCAGAAGGAAATTTTAGAAGAGAGATTCGCGAATGTTAACAAGGAGAACGATGCAAATTCTCAGAAGCTAGCAGACTTAAGATCTGAATTGGAGGAATCGAAGCTTAAAAACACATCGCTCGGGGAAACATCTACGATAGCTCCAACGGGAAGCAGCGATTTTGCTAATATCGTAACCGAAGAAAAGTATACCGCTCCACCGCTCTTCGATGCTTCCAAAATCTTTGGACCTCCTCGGTACGATGCCGACGAGAAAGAAGAAACAAAGAAGCTACGGGATCTCGTAAACGACAAGGATATTCAGTGCACCGCTCTTAAACAAGAAATCGAGAGCTTACAGCGACAGCTGAGCGAGGACAAGGCGCAAACGTTGCAAACTCGTAACGCGTGCGAGGAGGAGCTAAGAGCGTCTCGGGAACGTTGCCAGCTGATGGAAGTGGAAATCGAAAATTTGCGAAGCGTGCTCGAGGAAAAGATCGGCCAGATCGAGTCGTTGAACGAAGAAACGAGAAATGTTGGAGCGCAAATGGAGAAATTCAAAATGGAATATAACGATTCGATATCGGACTTGCAACATCGTCTAGTGGAGATCGGTAAGGAGAGAGATACGCTACAGTCGCGAGTGATCGAGTTATCTCGTTCTCTAGAAGAACTCGAAGGGGTTCGTCGAGATTTGTCGAGCAAACCAAGCGACGAGAAGGAATTCAGGGATGGGACTTCCCAAACGGATGATTTGGCAAGCACACAGAGTACGGTACCCGTTGAGGAGGAAAGCAGAAAACTAAGCGTCGGTGATTCGAACGAAAAGCTGAACGTCGACGAGGACACTTGGGGCTGGAACGCCGATGACGTACAATCGGCGGACGAGCATAATTTCGCCCCGATCTCGGTTATTCCCACTATGGAGATCCAATTGCGTACGAAGATCGATGAGCTGGAAAAGAAGGTGGAGGAGTTGGAGAACGAGAAGGCCAAGCTAACGGAGGAGAGCAAAGCCGCGCAGATCAGGAGCGCCAAGATGGTAAAGAAACTGAAGGAGTACAAGGTGCAGATAGAGAACTTGCAGCAGCAATTGAAGAGCCAGAAGTCCGTGGCTGGTTTCTGCGAATTGGACACGGCTATCGAGGAAGAGCTGAGGTCGCAAATCGCCGAATTGGAGAAGAACTTGAAGGAACTGAAGGAGGAGCATAAAAACGCGATCGCTGAGAAGGAAGCGTTGTTAAAACGTATAGACGTGATCGTATCGGCGAACGAGAGGTACATGGAGATGAAGGAGAGGCAAGATATGGAGGTCGAAGTTCTTAAAATTCAAAACAAAGATCTCACGAACAAGCTCGAGTCGATGGAAGCACGGTTCTCCGCGCAGGAAGGTGTTTCAGGGGAGGGTGCTTCTGAACAATCTCGAGCAATGGATCAACCCGATGTGGCTGTTTCGGTAGAATCGGTAACGTCGGCTAAACAACTTCGGAAAAGAGAGACCGAAGATGTGGCGGATGTTAAGAGCTTGTGCGACAAGTACAAAGAAGAATTGGAAAGCGTGAAAGACGACATGGAGGCTTTGGCTACGGAGAACGAGCAGCTTCAGCATTACCTGGAGGAGCAGAAGAATAGGATATCGATGCTGGAGAGCAAAGTGGCCGAGAGCGAGAGCGATCGGCAGGAATCGGAGAAAGCACGGAAGAGAAACGACGAGCTGGAGGAGCTACTGCAAAAGTCGAGACAAGAGAGCGAGGAATCGAGGAGGTATTTCGAAGAACGCTTCGGTCAAATATCCGAAGAGGCGGTTAAATTGGAACAAGAGACGAGGGAGCTACGCGAGAAGTTAGAACTCTCCGAGAAGAAAGCTGAACACGTTCTCGACGAGAAGGCAGAAATGGAGGAGAGAGTTCGCGGCGCGAAGATCACCGAGGAGAAGCTCTCCGCTGTCTCCGAATCATTGACGGAGGTTACGGAACTTTTGAATGCTCGTGTCCAAGAGGTGGCCGACCTGAAGCAGGAACTTCAGAAACAGTACATCGCTCGGCAGGACATCGAGGAGAGACTTCAGGAACACGTGCAGAGATTAACGCAGGAATTACAGGAGAAGAAAGAGGAATTGGAGGAGCTGCGAGCAGCGTTCAGTGCAAAAGAAAGCGGCGAATCGATCGAACAGAAAAGCGTCGAGACGGTTAGCATCCTCGTGAGCGAGGCCACGCAGGAGCTCGTGCAAAAACACGCGATCGAGATCGAGGAGAGGAACAAGGAGATACGTAATCTCAGGGACAAACTCAACATTCTGGAGAGTAACGCTACAGACTATATCTCACGATTAGCGACTAGACCAACCGAGGAAGAAGCTGCAGCCCTGGTGAACGAACTTCGAGAGAAGGAGAAGCTGTTGGAGACTGTCAAGGCGGATCTGGCAACCGCTACGGACGAGATGCTTCGGCAGCGATTGGGATTGGAGGAATCAGCACAGAGATACGCGATGGACACCGAACGATACTTATCGACGATCGGAGAGCTCGAAAATCGTTTACGCGAGTCCCAGTCCGTATCGACGAGCTTACGCGAGCAAGCGGAGCGTCTTCCAAGGTTGGAGCAAGAGTTCGCGAACTTGCAAAGCGTTTTCTCCGAGAAAGAACTTCTTTCGAGCAAACTCGAGGAACAGTTACGAGAGTACGACACACGATTGAAAGAGAAGGAGACCGAGAGCGGTGAACTTCGCAAGGAGCTGGCAAATCTGGATGAGATGAGAAAGGATTTGCGAGATAGCGCCGAGGAGATCATCCGGTTGACATCCGAGTTAGAAGCGATGCGTATTGCTTTGGAACAGGTGAAAGGTGCTTTGAGGGAAAAGGAATCCGCGTTGAAGGAGGCCGGGCAAAAACTGGAGGAGAAGCAAATGGAATTGGACAGACTTCCTTCCAGTTCGTTCAAGAGTCAAGAAACGTCCAGCACGGTGGACGGCTTACCATTGTTTAGAATGGGCAACGATAACGAGGACATGCTTCTGCGAAGTACGATAGAAGATTTGAACATTCAGCTGGAGGAAAAACGCCAAGAGGTGGAACATCTGAAATACGTTATCGAGGAGAACACGTATCCAAAAATAATCCAAGAGATGCAGGATAAAATTAACTTCCTGTACGACGAGAAGGCACGGCTGGAGAACGCTCTACTGGCAGCTGCCCGTGAACTATCGGAGAAACAAAACGAAATCGAGAATCAGGTTGAAGTCATTCGATTGCAGAACCAATTGCACGCGAAGGAACAGGAGATCAACGAGCTGAGGTATATCATAGCCGAGAAGGATTCCCAATTGTCTCAGGTCAGTTCGGAGCCGGCGTTGGATGACTACGAGTTACGGAATAGCGAACGTCGCTTACAAATGGAGGTGTACGCCAAAGAGGAGGAGATTCAACAGCTCAGATCGACCATATCGTCGTTAAGAGCGGATAGCTTACTTTGGGAGGATATTCAGAAGCAGTCCGAGGAGAGGATGGAAATCATCAATCGGTTGACGTCGGAGAAGGAAGCTATTCGATCGGAGAGCAAGACATTTTTAGAAAGGAAGCTGGCGGAAAAGGAATCGGAGATCGATGCTATAAAGCAGAGACTCTCGATGGAGAATCAGGAGCTACTCGGTAAGCTTCGGCTGAGAGAGCAAGACGTGGAGAACCTGAAGAGACAATTGGAGACTTCGTCGATCGAGTGGGACGAGGCGATACGTCGTAAAGATGAGGATCTAAGGGTAGCGAGTGCGAATTTGCAGGAGCAGGAGAAACGATTCGTCGAGTTGATTTATACAAAAGACTCGGAGATTCAGAACCTGACCATTCAAATACAAGAGAAGAGTATACGTATCGAGGAGCTCGTCGCGTTGTCCGAAAAGCACGAGAAAGAACTGACCGAGCTACGGCAGTTCGTCGAGGAGAAGGAAATCGAGATCAGGCAGTTGGAAGATCGGTTGGATGTTAAAGTTAGAGAATACGAGTCGATCCAGCGTGTTCTGAAAAAGGACTTCCCTATCGGCGAGACACGATCGCAGGAAGCAGGCATGTCCGAGGCTAGCACGATCCCGAGCGTGTCTCCGGATGAAAGTAGAGATTCGCATTCGAACGAACTCGACCTTGCCCTTTACATGCTTCATCAACGAGACCTAAGGTGCGAGGAATTGACCCACGAACTGATGCAGCTCCTCGAGGAGCGCGATACCCTGCAGCTGAGACTGTCGAATGCCATACGCGTTAACGAAGATTTACGAAAAATTATGTCCTCCGATTCGAGCCCGAAGAAGGATGCTCCTCCCGCTTCCTCGGAAACGACGGACGAACCTCTCGTCGAGCATCCTTCCCCATCGAAGTCGGACGGACCCGTCGAAATAGCCAAAGAAGCCATCGATTCACCGATGCGAGACAATAAGGAAGCTCTATCTTTGAAGTACGTAAACGATTCTTCCTACGCGATTCTGTAGAATTCGATCTTTTTTTCGACGATTCATGTACATATTCTCCCATGTATTTTCTTTATCATTCTGAAAACCTTATCGCCGGCTTCCCGAATATCTCTTCCGTAATCCCCGTAAGATAGGCAATATTCGAAGCTTCGAAGAGAGTTTTGAAAAACACCCTTGTCCCTCCCATGGAATATCTGCCGCAGGTCTGTGTGCGTTCAAATTCATTCACGCTTTTTATTATTACCTTTCACCCGATTTGTTATCTGATTTATCTCTCTCTTTTTTTTTGTTTTTTTGTTATTCTTGTTGTTTTGGAGACAGACTCTCGAACTTGTTGATCTAGATCCTTTTAAGAATCAGAAAAGCTCCTTGGTAACGCGTGCCTTAGTAAATGCTAGTTTTCCCTCTAGGCTGTCGCAGCTACATACCGTCGGCCATACGAAGGACGTACGCTTAAGGGACGAAAGGGAGTTGAGGCACACGCAACAAATGTCTTTGCTTGCGCATAAAGACGTGTTAAGTACGCTACCACCGGAAGCCGCTGAAAAACTCGTTAATGCGAATTACACTCTCTGTACGTATCGATCTATGGATATCGTTTCTCTACAAGTATCCGTCTCGTCGAACCTTTTTTATCCAGCTCGTTATACGCCAGGAATGATCCTTTGCCATTAGCGCTTTATTAATATAATTTATTGTCTTTGTTCCAGCTCGGGACGTTCAGAGTCAATCGAGCGTTCTCCTGAATTGGCTATGGGGGAAAAGGTAAATTAAAAAATTTCCTTTTATCTATTTATAATAATAATAATAATAATAATAATATTTTGTCGTTTCCCTTTTAGCACACCGAAAGTGATGCATATGTGATGAACGAACGACAGGAGTAAAGCGGACTTTATCTTTGCCTTTTGGTTACATTCCTGCCAAAGTGCCAACTGCCAAGATTGTTTTCTGCAGTTCAGAGTTCTGTAGTTAGAGTCGAGATAGAAAAAAGAAGGCGCTTCATTTTCGAACCTTACGGAGTCGTGGCTCTGCTCGTCATAGGACACTTTAGGGAAATTATCTGACGTTTAGAAGTATAAAGTCGGATGACGTAAGATACAAATGTAAGGCTTTTATAGGAGTTGCTCCTCTTTGAAAAAGGTCCCGATATATATGTATATGCTCTATTGTATAATACTTGTACAGCCCGCGAGCTATTGTATGATACGAAAATTGTTGCCTTCGAGAGATCGCTACGGTCTCCGTCATATTGCATTAGCTGGCAATGCGATCGTTTGTAGGGCAAACGAATCGTTCGATCGAGTACACGTTTGTTCGATTATTATTTTCCATTGATGCATTAATTTATTAATAACTAGGTTATTCGCCGTTAAGTACTTGTTTTTAAATCCGTAGAAGAATCCTTGACGCTCCGTATGATGATCGATATAGAAAATAATTTCACACCCTTAAGCCGTACACACGGATAGATATACTTTCGGATCGTCGTCCCTTTCGCGTACAATCTCCCGTTTCTTATTTTCACGAAATTTTGTACAAAAGAGAGAAGAAAAAGCGGAAAAATAAAACAGAAGAGGGATATTTATCTGACGTAACACTGTGTATCCTGATTTTAACGTATTCGAATTCAAATCTGCAACGATGTACATTACATACGAAGGAAAGAGTCTACAATGAATTATGTATTAACTTGGTTAAGACTTCCTTCTTATTATTATTTCCTTTTCTTACTAAATAAAAACTATATTTTTACGATAACTTTAAAGGTTCAGTTGTACGATTCAGAAGTCTCGTCTTAGGAATTACCAATTTTCTTACGAAGGGAACAAGGTAAGATGTGTCTCGTGGTTTATACATAAATTACAAATATTTTATATTTAAATATAAGAAT
>JAIFRP010000038.1:750113-762009 GCA_032403825.1 Odynerus spinipes | reverse complement strand
TCTCTCTTCCCCCTTTCTCTCTTTCTCTCTTTGCTTCCATCCCCCCAGTTTTCTCCTTTACTCTCGTTCTTTAGCGACCTCGAACGATGCCTCCACCTTTTACGCCTCACAACCCGATAACCTACATTTGGCATTTGCGGCCGAGGGACTCCGAGATAAGAATGTCTCTTTAATGCTCGCGCACCCGAGAGGACTACGCTTGCGCGTCTTTCTTCCATTTCTTCTTCTTCTTCCTTCTCTTCTTTTTCTTCTGCTGCTTTTTCTTCTTCTCGCAACGCCATCCGCGTCAATTTCGATATTCGTTCGCTTTCTTGCCTTCTCGCTTCTTCTCTATCGTTGGCCCTCGCATAAAAGGATGCACAAATAATTCGAATAGGACAAAAGACGAGCCCCGGTGATTCGATGTTATTTAACCGTGCAGCCGAATGACTCGAAAAGTGTTTTCAACGTTTCATTTTGAAAAAGAAATATCCTCCTGCCTTCTAGCGTTCCTCTCTTCCTCTTTTCCTCCTCCTCCTCCTCCTCCTCCTCCCCCTATAGTCGTCTCCCTCTTTTCGCGAGGCACGTATTTTGAACCTACCGCAAAACCACGGAAGATAGATTATACCAGTGCACGCCTACGCACGAACACATGAAAGCCAAACGAACGTCTCGTTTTTGCGAACGCGAAAGAATAGCGGGCCGCTTGCTTCGGTGGAGGTGTATTCGCAGAGCCGACTTTAATTTGCAATCTTTCCTATTTTGCCCCGCGGAGACGCGCACCACGAGACTTATTAGCAATCTCGTCTTGGGATTATCGTTTCTTCATTTTTCTCGTCATTGTCGTATCGTCCTTTCAGCGAGTCGACATTTCGGTGAAATCATCGAAAGGAAGAGCAAGGATCTATCGGTAGTTCGGCTATCTAAACTATTTCTATAATCGTCCGCTTATGTAATCGCTTTAGGTAGATACATTATTAAACGATGGATATTTCGTGTCGCGAGCGTGAGACTGAATAAACATAAAGTCCGCGTCGCATATTCTATACTGTAAGCGATAGAAAGAGCTAACGAATGCTCGTCATAAATTACGCTCGTTTTATGGAACGAGATTCGGACTGACGGACGGGGACCATCCGTCCTATCTATATGTAAAAGTGTCTACTCGTATTTTGCACGAAAACAATCGATTTGAATGAGAAAAATTTGGGTCACGCTCCGTGCCTATAGAAAATGCAATCGTCTGCACGTTGTTCGGGGATGGATTCTACTGATGGAAGTTCCAAAGGTGAAATTCTCCAAATCAAAGCGAGCAAATGTTTGTCCGTACGGACCACGATGCTTCTTTCCATCTTTTGCCCTTTTTCTTCTGCGCGATGAGCGATAGGTAAATGGATATTAATTAACGGGGAACGAGAACGAGGGAAATTTCCTTTCCGTCGATGGCGAGCAATCTTGAAATTGAAACGGATCGAAATTTCATGCGAGGGATCGCCCGAAAGTATCTAAACGAAGAATAGCAGAAAGGAAGAGAATAAGCAACGGAAACTCGTTGGCGACGCCTTAAGAATCGCATTATCTCGATTTCCTACATCACCTCGACGTATTCTCCCGCTCGTTATGAATCCCCGAGGAGACGGAAGCATTGTTTATTCGGACCGAACGAACTCCTTAGGAGTAACTCCTGGAGGAGTTTGCGGACGGAGCGAGAAGAGATTTCTTCCCCCGTTGGTGAAAGTCAGTGCGAGAGAGATAGAGATTGTTGAGATTGCGATAGAGATAGAGATCGAGATGGATAGAGAGAGGTCCGCATTGTTGACAATGCATTAGGAACCTCCGTGAGTTCTACGATTCTCCATTGAAGTCTTTGGATTTTGCAAAGGAGTCGCTCTACAATAGGCTTATCGATATCGAGCCCTCGCGGAGAGGTTATTAAAATCTTCGCCGATCACTTCGGATGCGCTTCCTCGATATGAATAAGAAGCTGCATAAAGGGCCGGTGTTATGAGGTCGAAGGATTATTCCGCTTGAAGAGGACGAGTACACTTTCGCTTAGAAATTATTAAACTGAGATTTGGTTTTTATTAATTTATTATTTAACTATCGACTGTAAGAATCAAACTTTTAGAAATATCGGTACACGCTGAAAAATACGATTACTATCGATATGACTCGAAATCGTTGAATAATCAAACGTTTACACTTATTGTCCCGATTTCCCATAGGGAAGACGACTTGGATCTGTTCCAGACGACGAGACGTCGCCCGTAACGGTTTCGCTTTTTCTTATTGTTTTTGTTTTGTTTATTTTTATTTATTTTTTTATTCAAACCACTCTGTTCCCCGCGAGTCGGAGATGAAACGATGAATTCAGGAGGTATCGCGAGAAGGGACGCTGCACGATGGTTGGTGGGGAGTCGTGCAAAGCGAGCGGTTAGTGGCGGCGAGGGGGTTGAAGCTACCACCTTTCGTCAGCTGTCTTCCACGAAGCAGCCAGTACGCGTCGTGGCTCGGCCACGTGCTTCTCGTGATTTTCATGGTACTCTACGACGTTTATCTCGTTTAATGTTCACCATTTTTTTGACAGTAGGAAGAAGAATATCATTTAATTAATACATTTATTTATGTAATCGTCGATTCGAGACGCGGGACCGTTTAATTCGCGATCGGTTTAACGCAGTTTTTCTTGGAGAAACAAATGTGAATATATACGTTTTTGAAATTCTTTAGATTCGTTCGCGATGTGGTCGACGAATAATCGGCGAACGTCGTTCGAAGATATTCCATGGGATTCGTTGCTCCATTCGACGTGGATCGTCGGACTCGTTGGATCTTCGTGACCACGTGACTACGAGAATCCCTCGATGGATCTGGCTATCTCCGAATCGGTGAGTTATTACCAAGAATATATTATACTATGTTTTATTTATTAATTTTTTATTTGGCCCATCTGTAACATATTCAAGACTAGTGACGTCGGGTGTGCGTCATGTGAATACATTTATGTTATTAGTCAGTGTTGAAAACAAGAACAGTCCGACACTTTAACCCTTTGCACTATCATTATTTTTTTAATTTATTTTCGGCCTACTCTAATTTATTAAAAAGTTTCTTCATAAAATATGCATTGTGAGAAAACATAAATATATATTTTATTGTTATTTATTCTCATTTTTCTCATTTTTCTCATCCTCATTTTGCACTCACAGTGCAAATGGTTAAAAAATGATGCTGGATTTAAAATATTTGATATTACACGATGAACAAAACTGATACGACCACTGTCGGTTGACTTGATACAAAATCGAGCCGGTCTCGAACGGATTAATATATAAAATAGATAATTAAAGCGATCGATTTTGAAAAAAAAAGTTTTAACGAAAATATTCGAATCCTGGCCGAGCTCGATGTCACAGAAACGTAAATTGAATTCATCCCCCTTGTATTCTTGTTTCGCGAGCAAATAAGATCACGCTCGCGCATCTTCCTATGAGCAATCCGAGTCACTCGCATTCCCATGAGTATTCTTCGATAAATTAAATGAGCCGAGTCTCGCCGGTGTAGAAGTAGTAGAAAGTTTGAAGCGCGATTCGATCGAGAATTCAATTCGCGTACCCGAGATGGGCTGTTACATTTCTTTTCGAGAAAGTGCCGCATTTCGTTCTCCAGAAAGTAATACCTTCGATATCCACTTTTACGATTAAAACGTTTCCCGGAGATCGCGAGACACGATTTCACTTACCGCTCCAAAATTATATCTTTAACTCGTTCCCTTCCAGGTGTACCGTTTTCAGTACACGACAAAGTTGCCATCGAAGTCAATTTTATGCTTATTATTAATAAATACGTTACTATAAACTAATTTACTATAAATTTTGCATCATTATATCATTACGTTAGATTATTACTTTGTGTATACCCTAGGTGCACTTATAAATAAACGAGGAAACCTTAAATAAATGATAAAATAAAACAAATGGGACTAAAATGGGTAAAAAATGAACACAATGGCACAACTCGATCCATTTCGTAGATTTCGATCCTCATTGAGAATGTTCCTCTTCTCCCATTGAGAAATACGTCGCCGATATTTCGCGAGATCTCGTTACCGATCTCGCGCGCAAGGTTCGTCACGAGGTAATCAGTTTTCCATTGTGAAAAGTGCCCTTTGTGCTCGCTCCCTCGCGAAAGTGTCGAAATTTTTAATATAGCTGCCGGCTATGGGAAAACCATGTCGAACGGTTCTCATTCATATATAGATAGATACACACGCCCTCGTACGTACGTATCCACAGTCGCATTTATTTTTATCGCCGCCCAAACATACCATCCTCTATTACGGCAAGCTTATCGCCGTCACTCGCACGAGAAGCGATCTTCGTAAAAGAGAAAAAAAGAAAATATAAGCCAAGCCCCGGGTATATAGCTTCGTGAAGGGTTAAATTAGCATGAAGGGGTTCAGCCGAGTACGTGGCGCGCAAAAATATCGAGAGTCTTGCGATAAGTGCTTTCGGCCGTCGGTTCCTTCGGAAATCGTTGAGCATCCGGCATTGGTAATGGCAAATACGTCCACTCGACGTCGAGTTTTCAAATTACGGAGTACCATTAAAAAGGGTGCTGGCTAACGAGAATCTCCTGGCGATAATTTTTTTTTTTTTTCTACATAGCGAGCCACTTACGATATCGGTCATCCCGTTGAAACGGACACTCGGACGACGCAGGACGAGGGAAGAAAAATTCCCCTTTCTTTCGATGTGTCGAAAGATGAGGTGATAACGAACGAAGCTTCAAAAATATTTATCGGAGTCGATTGATTGGTTTTGGCGTTCGCGGGGACACGACAGTCGATGGATATGAGAAAAGATGGTGGGACTTTGTTGAGCGTTCACAAAGTTCTCGGAAAGTAATTATTATTCGTAAACCAGATACCATATTTATAATTAATTGATTTCTTATTTTTTATTTCCTTTATTCTACTATTTTATTTCCCACATTTAGAAACAGACGTGTAAAGCATTTATTGCCGCTGGATAGATGAAGTGAAATATTTTGTAGCGCAGTAGTTAAAGTTAGAGTCCTGAATTCGATTGGAAAAGTTTCAAAGGGTTGCGACACAGCATGGAAAATGTTTTAACTTATACATAGAAAAATGTATATAGTATATACTTCATTAAATTAGCTCTTTCTTTTATTTACATTTTCCGAGAACTTTTGAGAACGTCTCTCGTAAAACACTAAATAATGTGTTAAGACTTACATAAAGGATTAGAACGATTAGGTGAGAGACTGATGCATGAATAAAAAGACGGAGGCCCTTATCCGACGAGGGTACGTCAAATGGATCGAGTTTACCCGCTGGCGTTGACCTTCTTCACACTTTTTTCGATGGATCACGCTGAAAGTTGACGTGAATAATGTTGACCGATTTTCTTTTCCACTCATTGGTGGGACCCACCGAGAGAAAAGGGACGAAAGAGCAAGACGAAGGGAGTCCCACCACGCGGCGGCTCTTCTACGCACGTGTAATTGAATCGACCGGGGGACGAGGGTAAATTGAAAGTCTGACAATGCTCGAAGAAAACGCTCGAATTGCTTTCGCTCTTTTCAAAGCCGCGCCAGAAGTTTCTCCTTTCTTCTTCTTCTTCTTCTTCTTCTTCTTCTTCTTCTTCTTCTTACTCTCCTTCGCGATGTATCGTCGCTCAAACTCAGACAATTCTTCCTTCAAACTCGACAACTTCGAGATACCTCTCGCTCGACAAATTATATTAACCGCTACTTTGCAATACCGAGTCATTTAAATAATATGATTTTAGTTGAAGGAACGATCGCGCATTGAACGCGACGTGGATCACTCGGTAAAATTTAATCCGCCTGGATCGTAGTCGGGAAGCCCGCGAAGCATAAAATTCTCCTAAAATTTCCGAAAAAGTTGATACCTCGCGAAGCCGTTTACTTTTTTGTTAAAAAATGGCACGTTAAATAATTCGAACGGAATCGTAGCTTACCGATAAGAAATGTACACTAGAGTGATAATTCGTTCTCGTACGAGTGAGAAAAAAAAATAGAAGAGTAGAGAGAGAAGGGTAGAGAGAGAAGAGAGAGAAAGTACTAGGAAACGTTCGTGAGTACTTTAACGTCGCCAACAAAGAGAAAATGCCATAGGCTAAATCGATAAACACCAAAAAGCTTTAGTTAAGCAGAAAAATGGCTCGCTTCTCCATCCGCTCGGCCTAAGCTAGAAAAAGCGAGTAAAATCGTTCTCCTTCGAACCTATAACCCGCGGGGGAATGTAAGCTAGGAGGGGATAAGGTCGTTTCTTCTTGAGAAAGATGCATACAGCAGCCCACGAACAAGACCCCTTGCCTCATTTTATTCGCGATCTTCCCTCGTGTATCTTCCGATGATGCGGGTATTATATACCGAGCACGAGAATGCGAGAGAGAGAGAGAGAGAGAGAGAGAGAAGTCAAGAGTTACGATGCTCTTATCGCGAGACCGCGTAAACGATAGAGCTAGACGGCTAGCGAGACGTAGAGAAAGAGAAATTTGAGTTCTTCTTTAAATTGATCACGTTCACCGAGACTTCATTGATACGCCAGTACATAGATACAAATTTTTCGAAGAAACGATTCCATCCGATCGTGGAACACAAGGAACAAGGGACTCGCACGATGATCGCTCTCCGTTCGATAAAAATAACAAACGAGAAAAATTCTAGTTTTACAAACTACTTCCGCTTCCGCTGTTATTAGCTTTGCAAGTTCTATCGGTATCTGGATTTGCCGGTTCGTCGTTACGCTCGACGTTTCCGGACACCTGCTCGCAAACCATTCCGATGTCGTCCAAATGATCGTTCGGTAGTTCCTGTATCTGTAGCTGCTGATGCTGCTGTTGATTTTGATTTTGATTATAATTTTGACGCTGCGGACTGCGGTTTCGAGAAGTCGACCGTTTCCTCGATCTCGCCTTCGATCTTTGTCGTTTGGGCTCCTGACAAGCCAGCGATCTCTTCCTTTCCGGTGACAACGCACGTCCTTCGTCTTGCGAATGAAAGGAAACATTTCTTTAAAATCATCGACCGAGTAAACGAAACGATCTTTCTACCGTTTAAGGCTTACCGTGGGCATGAAATTTGCTTTTCGGATTGGTCGATCTCTCGTAAGTGCTATCGTCGGACACGTCCGAGCCAGAAATACAAATTTCATCTCGAGAACGACCGCTCGAAGGGGAAGCATCCACCTGCACGACTTCCGGCTGCTTACATTTGGCGAAACATTTGCGTCGAGTCGGTGGCATCCAATCCTCGCGATCTTCAACTTTTGCGTTTGCTTTTCGTTTTTGCTTCCGTGGTACTTTCGTTTCCTTCATAGGGTTCGCGCGTTTTCGAGGATGACCGTACTTCGCTTGACCACTTTTGCTACGGGCTCTCTTACGATTTGGACGTTTGTTGTTTTGTTGCCTGTCGAGAGAACAAAATCATCGGTGCAATTATTTATCGGTCAATGATACGATCGAGTCTTTTAACGTCATTAGCTGGTGATAGTTGAAGGATGTAGGGAAAGGGTTACGCCAATAGCGACATGCCGGAACAATTGGTACACGATTAACCTCGATCCGACCTATTTCACTTCGATACTCAATTTTCCAATCCGGGTACCCGGATAGGGTGAATAACTTTCAAGAATTAACCATCTCAGAAAGATGCGTTGTATAGTAGGCTTCCTCTTATTCGGTCTCGTTTTAAGTAGCCCCTACTTTAACCAGGCACATCGTCAGGATTTTTTTCAGGATTTTTTTTTCAGGATTTACACAGTGGCTACCACATCGGTCATCGATGACCGACGTTCAATTATGCAGATCGTTTTTGAAATATTTGTAATTTTGTTTTCTTGACATTTACAAGAGTGGAATTACCGATCATAAAAATGGTAAAATACGATATTAAAAAATGTGATAATGAAATTCTTCCGCAGTTTATCTCGAAAAAAATCATAAGTAATATTAAATATATGGAATTATTCAAAATTGATTTAGCAATCAATGCGTTCCGTCTTGAATTATTTCGCAATTCTCTTTTTCGAAATGCTAAGAATCTTGAAAAATTCGGAACTTACTTGCCGGGGTCTTTAACGCGTCTCTTCGATCGTTCCGGCGATCCGTTCGGCACTTTATCGGCAATATCATCACCGGATTTCGAGTCCTCGGGCAGGGATTGCTGAGCGGATATTGGATTTACGCTGATCAAAACCTTGTATCTTCCGCCCTGGTGTCGAAGCAGGCCGGCGTTGACCGCGTGTTTGAGGGCACGATGAACCTACTCGAAGATGGTCGTCGATAACGAGATTTCGAGTCTCTTTGAGAATCGGCTGCTCACCTGCATCGTGAGATTCCTCGAAACTCCTCCATTCGAATTCTGTCGAACGAAATTGAGAATGTCCCGTACCTTGGAACCTTTCCCTTCGGAGAGATGAGCGACCGCGTCGAGAACGGCGCTCATCAGTAACGGATTAGACGGCCGAACCATTCTTCTAATTTACCCTCGAGAATCACTTTCTTCTTTGAGGAGATCTGTCTCATCGAGCAGGTGTTCGTTGTCTCGCATCGAACGGTTACCGTACATACGACATATTCGACAATTTTCCCGTCGAGAAATTACGCGAAACTTTTCTACGGATTATACTCGAAACTATTCGAACCGCGAATTTAAATTAAAATTTATACCAAACGTCGTCACACTGAGCGCCGAAGGAGCATTTGTTGTCCCACGTTGCCTGGCATCTTCAAAGTGAATTTGTCGTAATCCAAAAAACTGCAACTTCAATTTTCTCTCTTTCGAATAATTCGTCTTGAATCTTTGGTAACTCGCGAGTTATCGCCGCTGTTATCGATTCGATATTTAAAATCGATTCACGGTATTTATCCGAATAGAATTTTTTAAACTAGAATATGTTCGTTTTTACAACCGAATTTATTTACGTTACAACTCAATATTTGTTATCTCCTATACTTACATACATTTATCTCACTATAAATAGTTTCATAGAAAAATTAACGAATACCCTTTTTCATTACTCTAAAGTGACTTACGCCACTTTCCAAATAAAAAGCTCAATTAGAGACCGTTCGAACGAAACGAACCAAAAACTAACGCGCTGATAAAATTCGATTCGCGATTTAGATTCGATCGTGGAAACGCGTTTTCCAAAGTAATCTCTAAAGACTTGTTAAAAAAAAATAAAAAAGAAGGAAAGTATTCCCAGAGGCAACAAGGTCGAGCGATTTTCCCGTAAGCACAGGGCGAACATCGACTCGAGCGTTGCCGAGCCTCAAAGTACCCACGCGCCCGCGCTTGTGTGCTTTCCTTCCGCGTGTGTTTACATGCGTGACAGGGATTGTATTTGCGAGCAAGCTGCCTCGTTTGCTTCTCGACACTCCCGTTTGCGAGCAGTTTTCTAGCTTCTCTTCAGCAAACGGCAGTTCATTTTCAACGACGACGACGACGACGACGGCGACGGCGGAAGCGACGTCCTTCCATCGCACCAAAGTTGAAACGAGCGTGGAAGCTGCGGTTCGGTCAATTAAATTACCTGCAAATAAATAAGACTCTTCGTTACGTGGCCGTATATCAAGCGTAGACATAATTTTTCAAGGGTACTATGTATAGTACCGTCCTGTACATCGTAATGCGGCTGTTTGTCCGGAAAATTGAATTTTCAGATAGCACAGCAAAGAAAGAGAGAGAGAGAGAGAGAGAGAGAACCGGTTCGTTCGCACGCACACAAAGAGAGCTCGTTCCATCGGCCGTGGCCCGCAGGGTACTCGTGTCATCAGCATGTCATTCATAGACTCGTTAATGAACTTTCAGAGTCTCACCAAGCGGTTCGCCTTTTTCTCTTCTGCGTCATGTTCCATCCAATTAAGTGTAATCACTCTCCAATCCCGATCATTTCTCAATTCTCATCGATCTCGAAAATAACAAATATGATTCAAGAAGTAGCGATAACTACGTACCGTGAAAAAGTACGAAGGATTGCCGAATGAACTTGCGTTTAAATTATTTCCGAAAGTGTAAACAATGTATAAAGTTTTATTTCTATAATTAAAGTTTTATTTCTTCAATTCCAGAGTATCGAGAAGTGGGACGATTAGGACGAATTGATGGTCCGGTCAAGACGTTGTCGTGGGAAGGATCGGTCCCAGGACACCATGAAGCACCGAGTCCTGCTTGCCTTTGCCAATCTGATCACTTCTTTCGCTTCCTTTCTGTGAGTTAAACACCGATAAAATTGGATCTTCTCGAGTCGACTTTTTGTTCTCGTACGAAACATCGAGAAAAATCGATGTTATTCCGACTATCGCTACTCAATTTAATTTGGCAACAATTTAATCGGCAATATGATTTATTCAGTGTTTACAATCTAGCGTGAATTCTCGCGAGAGGCGAAAAGAAAGAAAAAAGAAAACTGATTAAAGACGAGCATCGAAAATAAAAGTTTCAGAAAAATGAAAGATTTTTATTCCGGCGAAAGGAGGAAGATAACTATTTGAAAATTGAATCTTCTCGACCCGGCTTTTTGCTCTCGCTCGAAACGTCAAAGAAAGCCGATGTTATTCCGACTGTTGCTAATAAATTTAATTTAACGACAAAGTGATCGGCAATATGATTAATTCACTGTTTACAGTCTCGCGTGAATACTCACGAAATTGGAAAAATAAAGAAAAATGAAACTGATTAAAGACGAAAACCGAAGATAAAGGTTTCAGGAAAATGAAATATTTTTAGTGCGGTGAAAGGAGAAGGGTAACTATTTGAAAATCTCAAGTAGTCAAAGCCGTTATAATGCACTCCGTCGAGATCTGTTTGATCTGAAGGCACTCGTTAGGCAATTAACCCAATTCACGTCATTGAATAGAATCTTCCTCCATCCTTCGTTATTGTCCATTTGTTTGTCCGGCCGCTACGAGATGTTAAAAAGTCTTTGGAAAAAAAAGGAAGCGAGAGATCTTTCAGCGCTGAATGAAAATAATACTTTCCATTCGAGGAGACTCCATACGCTCGTGATTACACGCTATAATTCGCTTATTGTTTCATCGCGTGTCCTCCCTCTTTAGGCCGGATTAAAATAACTAGGAAAATTGACGCGTCTGTCGCGAGAATAAAGAGGAAAATCGTATTCTCTCTTCGCAGAGTGGCAACCGGAGCAAAAACATCGACGAGGCAGAGAACGCAAAGTAACAATCACAGCAACATTAGCGAGCTTTTGGACAATCTGCTTCGCGGTTACGACAACAGCGTGAGACCTGATTTCGGTGGTCCACCAGCTACCGTAGAGGTCGACATCATGGTCCGTAGCATGGGTCCCATCTCCGAGGTCGATATGGTGGGTGTTATCATTTGTAACATTTACTTTTCTCACTATGCATTTTCTTACATGTTCACCATTCTCCCTCCTTTATTTTACTAATCAACAGAAAAATACTCCATCTTATTTGAAACATACGAAGCGAAGCATCGAGGAAGCCAACGCAGTCTTCAACATAGTCTCGATATTCTGATTACAGACCTACTCGATGGACTGTTACTTTCGTCAGTCATGGGTGGATAGACGTTTGGCGTTCCAAGGTGGCAAGGAGACGCTCGCTCTCAGCATATCGATGTTGGCAAGAATTTGGAAGCCCGACACGTACTTTTATAATGGCAAACAGAGCTACCTGCACACCATCACCAGTCCAAACAAGTTCGTCAGACTTTATCAGGACGGAAGGGTGCTCTATAGTTCGCGGTGAGCGATCGATACGACCGATAGTCCAAGATGTCGTTTGTGCTTGATTGATCTTTTCGCATATATGGTTCCGGGCGTTTTAAAGAGTGCAGTGCATGAAGAAAGAAAGAAAGAAAGTAGAGAAAGAGTGGACGA
>JAIFRP010000038.1:705457-741828 GCA_032403825.1 Odynerus spinipes | reverse complement strand
CACGGCATTATTTGGCAAAGTTTCCCGTTCGATATATTCAGGCTAGCCCAATTCCTGTCTCTCGTAAAAGCAGCGATTGAAATCGATCTTTTGATAGAAGCGCGAATCAGCGTATGTATGTACAATGTACGAAGAGTACCTAGGTACAATGCTACGGAATATCGACCCGTTTGCGACGATGAATATTTTCGAAGATTAACGGCGAATCCACGTTACGATAGAGCTAGATCTAGAGCGACTAGAGTTTGAGCGATCGTGTATTTTAGAAACGCCGAAGGAATTCAGCTAACTCGGATCCAGGGAGCAACCGAAATTTCACGGTGAATGGAGACGGTCTTATAGAGGTGATACCCCTGTCGGCGATTCCTACACGCGAACCAGCCCTCGGTCATTGGCAACTACCCTGCGTTTCTTGCTCCCCATCGAGGAGTCATCATCGTCGAGCCAGTCCTCGTCGAGTTGCTGCGATATCTTCGACAGTACCACCACCGCAACCGCTTCCACAGGTCCAGCCGCAACCACAGCCGCAGTCGCAACCACAATCTAGAAAATCATCGTCGCCTCGAAGAAACGAGAACTCGCCGAGCAAGAGGATAGCACCGAGAAGAAGACGAAGACGAACACCGAGATATAATTCGGTCTCGAAGATAGATCGCGCCAGTCGCGTCGTATTTCCTCTTTTCTTTCTCGCGATAAACTTGTTCTACTGGTACGCCTACCTATCCAGAAGCGAACGGATTAATTATTATAATTCGAATCCTAACGGCGCGTGATAAGACGAGTAGGAGCGAGGATTCGCTCCATTTTTCGAACGTTCGAATTTTTCGAGTCTATTGAGAAGCGATAACGTTTTAGAATCAAATGCTTTACCGAAAAGTGTTCCTCTTACGAGTACAGCTAGTTCTCACTTTGTGGATGTTTTTTCTTTTTCTTTTTTTTTTTTTGATAGAAAAGTTTATTTTACACTGTGTGCGTGAAAAGCGATTAGTTACGTGTACGGGGAATCACGTAGTGTAATAATGATATAATGATTACTTAAAACGAGCATTAATCACTCGTAAACTGCTTTGGCAACGAGACTGTATTGATCGTATTTTTCTTCGATTATAGATTTTATTTTTAACTACAGCTAATTCTCACATCACGAATTCCCATTTTACGAACTTTTTGGATCGGAATTTTTTCTTTTAAATTGTGCACGACGAAAACGATTAAAGACATGTACGATGAATGGTATAATAATGACGCAACGATCAATTAGAACGAGCCTGATTTGTTTATTTTATTTTATTTGATTTTTAACCACAGAGAGTTCTCACTTTACAAATTCTAATCTAATATTACGCATTCTACGAACTATATGTGAATACACGTGTACTTCGTGACATTATTAGAAATCCTAGTCGCATTTCTTCTTTCTTCTCTAGTGCAAGCTAATCGGAGCGCGCGAGCTTTTTGACCTCGATATCGTCCAATCGTTGTCTCAAGTATTTCGCTACGCGATAAGTGCCAGTACGTATACGTTTTCTCGAACTTGACCTCAAACGCAAAAGCCTTCTATATCAATGGACCACCGACGCGATCCGACGAAAAAAATTTCGACATGCAAAAAATTCCGATAGAATCTTTATGTTCGTTCTTTAAAACATTGTGATCGTCGACGCTTGTCCTGTAACGTATGTTAAAAAGTTTCGGCTTGATCTTGGCGAACGATCGATTATATTGTATCACTCGTAAGAATTTAAAAAAAACAAAAAGACATTGTTATACAATACTTCGATAATATTGCGCGTAAGTACATCGTTTGATTTTATGCTCAATAGCAACAGGTGCGTTATCCGTCTTCTTATCTATAATAGGAACATGTAATGGGATTTTTAAAGAGCTCATAAATCTCGGTATCCACTGTCAAAAGCTATCGCAAACTTTTCCGATGTGTTTACAATGCTATTATATCATCCTATTTCTCGTACGACTGGGAACCTTTTCCCAAGCTAAGGTTCCGAACGTATGTCGTTCGTCTACCGCGGTCTAGACTCCAGACATCTCTACCAAAGTATTACGCTAATACTCTTCTACTCTCTTTCCTTCGTAATACGATACGGTGGACAACCTTGCTTTATCGTTAAACGATATGTCAAATATTGAAGAAACGAGAACAAGGTGTATCGAGGTAGTTTTTATTGTACGTAGATGGTAAATAAGGAAATTAATACACTGGGACATTCGTTTATTCTATTCGTGTTTTTGGTTTCAGACCCCCTAAACAAATTCTCTAAGACTAATTTACGGACACGTTTCGACTACTCATGCATCGACGATATTTTGTATATTAAGAGAAAAGTAACAACTTCGTATTTTTCATTACAAAGATCACTTACATGTGTGCGCTGTCAGAATATAGATGTTCAGTTAATTAAAGCTTTTATTGTCACAACGTTTGTTTATCGCTATTACGGCGTAACTTCGCCAATATAGCGAGGAAAGATCGGTTATAAAAAAATAGTTATACTAAATAAATACTTTGAAATATAAATAAAATAAAGATAAATAAAATTCTTTGCAATATTCAAAAAAGAATTTACCTATAAATTGTTTCAATTGTGCTAATTATTTTTAATAAATCTACTATTCTCAATTACTTGATAACATTCGAAATACATCCGATAATTGATCGGTATAATAATCGGGTATCAGGCTATCATTCGTTTGGTCTTTTATATCCGAAATCGTGGTCACCCCAGATAATACGAGTAATGTCTTGAAACCACAACGCTTCCCAAGAAGAATATCGGTGTTAAGACTGAAACAATTAAAGTACGTTATTTGCTATTGGTCTTGAATCCCATTAATGTTGCGTTATTAAATATTTACTTGTCCCCGATCATAAGAGTTCTTGATGGATTTAAATTATACTTTTTTATAATATGTTCGCTTAAGAATGTTTCTGGTTTTCCAACCATTACAGCAGATCTATGACTGGCTGCTTCAATAGCTTTTACAAAGCAACCGGTACCTAGATAAAGGAAGAAGCATAGATATAATATATTTTCTTTACTTTGTGCATGCTTTAAAAAATTAGTTAAACACGTATGCGATATTACCTGGAAACTTATTTGAATTTGGCGAAGGTTTATCAATATCGCCATTTGTTCCAATAAAATGAATGTTACGATTTGCTAAATAAGTTGTAGCTTTCAGTAGTTTTGGATAACCAAAATACTTATCAAAACCTACTATTACAGCACCCACTTCTTCATCTGGTTTGAATTGCTTTATTAAATCCAAGTCGCTTCCATCCATAAAATCAGGCTGAAGAGCGGCATATATTATATTATTATGGTATTTTAGTAAAATTAGCTAAGTAGTATATCCAATGTTTCTAATAACTTACCCCGACGCCGCAATGCTTGATGTTTACCTCATCTAATTCTTTAGCAATAGCGTCACCTCCAACTACATAAACTGTCTTATCAAATTTCTTTTCTTTGAGATACATAGCTGCTAGATACGATGTACATACCATTTCATCCTGAAAACAAAAACTTTACTTAAGTATAAATATAAATGCAGTCGAATGACAGTAATGAATGACAGAAATGAAACATTGTGTTAGTATAATAGTTGCAGATATCCTCTTACTACTGTTACTCACTATAGTAGCTTTGTAACCAAATTCTTTACATTTTTCCACAAATTCAGATCTAGTTTTTGTATTATTGTTTGTTACATAGAAAAATTTTTTTCCTAATTCTTTTAATTTGTCTACGGTTTCAGGTGATCCTGGTATCACCTCTGTCTCTTTCCATAAAACTCCTAGACATTTGGAATTCTTGTTATTTTAGTATTGATAATAAATAAAGTAAATGTCAAGTATTATTACTTACCGTCACAATCCGATAATACAGTGTCAATGGAATTCAGTAAGCTTTCCAAAGACTCTTTTGATAACAATGTCAATTGTTTTGCCGACATCGTGGATACGTTTGTATTTAGATCCAACGTTTAAACAGGACAAGATAGAACTGACAACGAAATCAATTTTCACGGCGTTACGCGGACGTGAGACCACGGTTTATGAGAAAATGACCGTCACGATTATATGGAATCGTAAGCTTAGAATATTTTTTGATTACACGCTGTGTATTTGCAGCGTGGCCTTGACTGTACTAGATTATGTAATAGTGTGATACATATCTATCAATGAATGCATTCCATTAAAGAGTAGCTATTTACATACACGTACTACTAACTACACTTTACCATATCAGAGAAACGATAGACTGTCAACTATAATTTTCGGACTTTGACAGGTTACTTATTCTTAACTTACATTGTGTTTTATATATTTTTCCACTAGCAGTATTTTTAAAAGGAAGTTTATTTTAATAATTAAAAATGGATGTAAATGTGTAAAAAAAACATACTGCTTTTAATTCATAAAGAATTATTGATCAAAAGTTTAAACATTAACACCATAAGTTAATTACCTCTCTGTGGAAGGAAACAAGAAGCTTTTATTAAACACCAGGTCAGATGAATTGATTTATTTTTAAACCAACTACAAGTAGTAGTGAAAGATACGCGTGTATGAGAAAATATAAATAACAAAACTAAATTTCTCTTTTAATAAATATGATAAATATATAAATGCAAAATGTAACATATTATGATGTAATAGTAACTTTAAATAAATTATTATTTTATTTAATAGTTTACTAATGGAAAGTAATCATGATTAGGAATAAGTTTTGCTATTTTCTAGACTGGTATTTTTTTCAGATTTAGACATAAATAATTCTATGTAATCTAAAAGATCTCCTAATGCATCGATGTAGTAATCAGGAACTAGTTCTTTTTCTTCTGGCTTATCCGACTGTTTCCAGTCTTCTACTTGTTGTAAAGTAGTAACTCCTGTTAAAACAAGCAAAGTCTTAAAACCGCATCTAGTACCAAGCAAGATATCAGTATTGCATCTGTCTCCTATCATAAGAGTCCTTGCAGGATTTACATTGTATTTTTCCTTTAACATATTGGCTATATAAGATTCAGGTTTGCCCATTATAACGGCTTTTCTTTCTGCACAACTTTCTATACAACGAACTAAGCTTCCTGTACCTTGAATAAGAATATAGATAATTATGTTACGAAGTTTGCTTTTAAACATTGTTTGTAAATAATATTTTAGTATAAGCAAATCAAAGATCTAATTCTTACCAGGTACAACAATGCTTTGTGCAACTGGAAATCTTTCATCTGTATTTGTTCCGATAAAATGTACATTTGGATCATTTAAATATGTTGCTGCTTTAACCATTTTTGGATAACTAAAATGTTCATCGAATCCTACAATTACAGCTCCAACATCAGGATCCTTATTAAACGCCATATATGAGCCAGGAACATCCACATTGATAACATCTGGCCCTACTCCACAATGTGAAATACCTAATTCTTCTAACTCTTTCGTTATTGCTACAAAAGAATATTTAAATATAATAGCACATGAAATTAATGGAAAGAAGTTAAATAGATAACTACAAAATTCTTCACGTTACTAAGTTACATGAAGTCTATACATTTTTACTATCTCTTACCTTCTGAACCTATTACATAAGCTTTTTTACAAAATCCTAACTTGTGTAAATAATTAGCAGAGAGATTTGCAGTACATAAAATGTTATCTTTCGAAGCTTTAAATTTTAACTTTCTACATTTCTCTACAAATTCTTCTCGTGTTTTGGTACTATTGTTGGTAATATAGAATATCCTATTTCCCAAAGCATGAAGTTTACTTAATACAGTTGATGCATTTCTTAAAGGTGTCATGTGCATCCATAAAACACCTGAAAGATTGTATAATATAACTGTATTTATAAAAGTTCATGAAACAAATTCACTCACCATCGCAATCTGTGAGTACTGTGTCAAAAGAATTAAAAAATGCGATGATATCTTCCTCGCTTAAAGTTTTAAAATTTGTAGCTGCCATGTTAACTGCAAAATGAAAAAAAATGTTGTAATAGAAATTGAAAAAAAATAATATAAATCCTGGTTATTATTCTTAAAAGTTGTTTAGGTTAAATATATCAATATTCTTGCAGTTTTCTTCATTTAAATCCGATATGTTTACAGGTGTGTTTTATGTTTTCCTTGTATAAGAATATTTATTCACTAAGATTATTTCTCTCTTTCTTTTTCATTAAAATGAATCAAAACTATTTCCTACTTGTCATTTTTGTTTACCTTAACCAAGTTTTGTTTCTAACCATGAACTCTCTTGAAGTACACTATTTTATATTCAAATCACAGATTTTCTTTGAATATTATTGTCAGCCATCGAAGAGCAAACATTTGTAGCGCGTATAATGCCGTTAATTCTCCCCTATAAATGATTGAACCTCTTTATCACTTTAATCGCAATGTCACTTCCATGTCACGTGTACGTACTAAACAATAGGTTAAGAATGTAACCGAATAAAATAAAAAATGATCACGTAAAAAAATTAACAAAGAATCTATAATCAATAAATTGTGTAAATGTTAAGATTAATAACAAATATTTTGTGTATAAAAATTATTTATTTTATGAAATTGATAACATTACTTTTTGGTATTAGAAACATTTTTCTACTATTGTACACCTTTACATGAAGAAACTTGAGCTTCACTACTTGAGCTTCAGCTACTTTTTCTATTTATGAGCTCTTTGTCTACATGATGAACAAATTTTAATCCAGTTAGCATTGATACCATGCTTTTCCTGGGTATACCAGCATCTTTTCTTTTTCTACGTTCAGATCGCCTAGACGTTGCTTTCTTTGTTTTACCTTCATGTATTCGCATAATATGTTCTTTCAATTTTCGTTGTGATGATAATCCCATTTTACATATATCGCAAATAAATTTCTGACCTAAATGATAAACTTTTATATGACTTTTCAAATTAGATTCAGACACATATTTTCTGTTACATTCGTCATATGGACAAGGTATAAAAGGTCTATCTTTTTCATGAATTTTAAAATGATATTTTAACCGAGCTTTAGTTGAGAATTTTTTTCCACATTGATCGCATTTATAATCTGTAAAAATGAAAAAATAAATATTAATTATGTAATTAAAATTTAGCTATACCAAAAGATTTTCTTCTGATGTATATATTGTTGTTACTATAATATAGTGCATACCAATAACATGTTCTGTTTTTTCATGTTTACAAAGTAAAGTCCATTTATCAAAGACCTCAGAACATTCTGGCACCTGACAAGGATACCTTTTCTGCTCTTTCTCGTGTGTTGTTTCATGGCGCTTTAGTCTTCTTATATTAGTATATATCTTATTACATTTACCACATTTAAATGATGTGTAACCACAATGCGTGGCTATATGTTGTATCAATTGATGTTTTTTTTTAAATGCCATATTACACTCATTACATGTTAAAACATTATCACTGTGTACACGTGTATAGTGACGTTTTAGATTATGATAATTACTGATGGTTAAAAAACATTTATTACATCTGCAATTAAAAAATTGTATATTAAGGATACGAAAAATCATTAAACATATATATATATATATACATATATATTATAAAAAGACAATACTTACTGCAAACGCTTTTTTATAAGATTATGTGTTTCCGCATGCCTTTTCAAATGGCTAGAATTAGTGTAAGCTTTACTACATCCAGGATGATTACATTTATAAGGCTTCTAAAATATATATAATTAATATAACAATTTTATAGTTGTTTCATTATATACAAAATTAGAATATCTGTTTGAATAATAGTACTTCTCCTGTGTGTAATCTTGTATGTCTGCTTAATTGAGATGGCTTAAGATACGATGCATTACATCCAGCATATTTACATACATATTGTTTTTTACATTCCATAGTCTTTGAAGTCAAAATATTTTGAACGCATAGAGGTTTAGTCAAATTTGAAGCATCATTAAGAATTTTTTGTTCTTTAGTTTTTCACGTTACTAACGTGAAAACGTAACGTTACTAACGTAATCCATTGTAATAGTGATTCGTATAAATTTACATTTCTACAATTTCAATAAGAAATTAGTCTTATAATTTCTAATGACTCATAAGCATTATTATAAGAAAAATTATTTCAATATATATTCATACTATAAGTAAAACTTTTTGAATAGTTTAATTACGTCAAAAGTTCTTTGGTATATTCATATAAAATTAAGGTTAAATCTGCCAGCTAATAAAAAGACGAAATTTACTTATCAAAGTTAATTTTCGGATATTTAGTTCCAAAATTATGCTAAGATTTTGTTTAAATATATATAATTTCTTTCTTTTTTGTTATACTTTAATAAAATAAGAAGAAAAGTAAGAATAAGAAGTAGTTGTTTATTATTATTACAAATGAAATATTTATTACAAGGAAAAGATACTTCAAAATATTATTTAATGAAATAAAAATCTTGTAAAAATTCGGAAAATATACAAGACATGTTTTTTAACAAAAATGAAGTATGTACATCACGTACCTCGTTTGAACAGCGGGCAAGGCCACTCACGATCAGCTGATCACATTTCGTTATTTTATCGCATACCGAACTGACAACCCACACATGAATTGGTCCTTTTTTTAAACATTATTAAAGTTTGGCGGATAAGGAAAACTGAGAATAACTTGTGATATAAAATAACACACAAATTTTAGATCTTTTAGTGTAATTTATTATTCATACACTTAAAAGAGAGGTTATGTTTCCCCGATTATATTTGAACAATATACACAGGTAACACAATAAACAATAATATATAAAGGTAAAAATCTATAAGAGAAATTCTTAAAATCAAAATATTACAAGTATGCCATGATTTGTATTATATTATTAACATTACATCGTGCATTCATCAACATAATATTTATAAATTCAATCTGACAATTATATATCACAATCATACATAGTCTTGTGTTATCATTTTCAAGAACCATAAAAAGTTTTACATCATATTTCGGAACATGGTCTAAAAACAACAATAGTGGTGACTTATAAAATACAATGGGACAAACTTTAAGCGAACCAGTAACAACTAAAAAGTCAGCATGTTGTCGAGACTCCAATTACCGTGTGGGCAGTTCTTGTATGCAAGGGTGGCGGATTAAAATGGAAGATTGCCATGTGCATATCCTCTCTCTTCCAGATGATCCAGGCACTGCATTTTTTGCAGTTTACGATGGCCATGGAGGTAATATAACATTTTTATATCTTATATATGTTATTACATTTATATCATGTGCACACACATATGTCTATAGTAATTCATATGTTACATTTAATTTTAGTATTGGTAGAAAGATATTAAAAGCTGTTTGCATTGAAAATTAATACTCATAGGTGCAGCAGTGGCTCAATATGCTGGAAAGTGCCTTCATGAATATATTACTAGACGATGCGAGTATAAAGCAGGAAATATTGTCCAGGCTATGCAGCGAGGTTTCCTGGAATTGGATAAGACAATGCAAAATGATGTAGTATTTAAACAAGTTCCAGCAGGAACTACCGTCATTGCACTGCTTATAAAAGAGAATATTTTGTATAGCGTAAGCTTCTATAATTTATGAATTATTTTTAATAAGCAAACATGGTAAGTGTCTAACAAGCAGATTATGTTTAGGCTAATGCAGGTGACAGTAGAGCAGTTGCAAGTATTAATGGAACAGCAGTCCCGCTTAGCCGAGATCATAAGCCTTCATTGAAGGACGAACGTGATAGAATCGAAGCTGCAGGTGGCTGGGTTGAATTCAATCGCGTTAATGGTCATCTTGCTCTATCCCGTGCCCTTGGAGATTTTATGTTTAAAGGTAACACTCACAGGTCGCCGCAGGAACAAATTGTCACAGGTAAGATATTTCGTAAATTGTAGTTACAACACGAATAGTATATTCAAATATTTTTCATATTTTCCGTAGCTTTTCCCGAAGTTCAAAAATTTCCTATAACAGAAGATTGGGAGTTCGTTGTCTTAGCTTGCGATGGAATTTGGGATGTGATGACTAACCAAGAAGTAGTAAATTTTGTAAGGACTCGTTTAGCTCGATCAGAGCTCGGAACAAACGGACCAGACGGCGTTATGGATCCTGAAGAAATATGCGAAGAATTAGTAACTTGCTGTCTTGCGCCAGATGCTTTAATGGGTACTGGTTGCGATAATATGACAGTCGTAATAGTCTGCTTTCTTCATGGAAAGCCATATTCCCACCTAATTTCTCGCTGCCGAAAACCTAGTACAAATTTTTAGTAATTGTAAATTGAAGGTTGGTGTATTAATATTTCACCCTCTCTCTCTCTCTCTCTCCTAAGAATCGTCTCGCCTCATCATTATCCTAATGTGCTTATTTATTTCAGCATCGAAGTATCGATGTTACGAAACGGGAACGAATGAATGAAAAGAACGAGCTTTTAACACCTTTCCTTTCCTCGTGAAAAATGTAGAGGCCTCTTGTAGATATCAATACATTGTCCCAATCTTTATTTTAACTAACCATATTGAACTCGTCAAGTACACCATTGCGGGACAATCTTATTTAATTGTCAAATTTATTGTACTACATTATATAGCGAATTTGTTAGACAATTATAAAATTTACTAATTGTTTTTATAAAAACATCGTCTTTGATTTTAATGTAACTTCTCGAAATTATACTTCTGTGTGCAAACATGGATTCCGCTATGTACACATCTTGGATTCTTCAGGCCATATCTTTGGGGAACAGGCCGCACAGCAGCTCAATTATAAGCTTTTATTTACAGTTCTGAAGAATGGACGAGAAATAGTCTAACACAACTTGAATAACAATCATAATAAAAGATCATAAGATTTCCATTTAGAGTCCATAACGGTCTTGTATAGAAGAAACAGCTGCATTGGCGAGAGAACTAATTCTTCCTGCCACTTTATTTACACCCTGCCGTACACTTTCGCGTACATCATCCAAATCTACCACACTAGCGTGCCCTCCGCTAAGGCGAGCCGATAAAGAAGTAGTGGGAGAAGTCGGAGAAGAATTTCCGGTGCCAAAATAATCTGCCGACGATATACTGGATGAACCTTCAAAGCGGCGAAGATTACTTTTACGTTCCCACTACGAATGAATAAAAATTACAAATAAATTCATGTAAAATAGAATAGAAGCTTTGCCAAAGTAAAATTTATTTTCACTTACCGAATCATCATATTTGCTGTCTTGAAAATACTGATCAGAGCTAATAGCCTTAGCACTACCAAATTTCTTTTGAGCTTCTCCTTCAACCGATGTTTTATTATCGCTTTTACTATTACTTGGACGACTCAAAAGCGGCTGTCGTTTTGGTGGCTCTGGCTCTGCAATTACGACAACTTCTTCACTTTTAACTTTGATGTTAATATTATTAGAATATGGAGTCAATAAAGCTGTATAAAATTCATCCAAGTTCGTAAATAAATCACGATCAACATCGATATCCCTTGGTCTGGGTTCGGCAGCAGTAATAGTTTTTGCCGATGATTCCTGTGTTATTGTCTTCATATCTCCTAAAGCAGAATGGCTCGCGCCGCTAGGGAAAAAACATTAGATTAGGTCATAAATTTCATAAATTTGTTGACGACGAATTAATAAACATACCCGCGAGCGTTAAATCCCATTCCAAGACGTTCCGCTTGTCCAGCTTTTGACGGATCTAATTGTTTTGCTCTCTCTTCCACTTTCTTAGCTTGCTGACTTAAATTCTGCTCGTAACGATAAGCAAGTAGCGTAGCAATTTCTTCTCGTTCCTTCTTTGTCCCTTCATTACTTTCTGTTTCCTGTATTTCCTTTCCTACTTCTGTAACACTTTTCTCTAGTTCATCGAAGTTAGTTTTTACTCTTTGTGCTCCTAATCCACCAGCTTTCTTTCCTAACTGCATATAGGTAATTTTTATTACAAGAACATCATATTAAATATAAGTAAGATTGTCATCTATATCTAAGATCATAGCATTAGTTTTGATACTCTAAATAATTTATGTATACTTACGCCAGGTCGTTTAGATTGAACTTTTCTACCACCAATGGTGGGCTTTCTTTCAGATTGTATAGATGACATAGATTCAGAAAGTTTTACAGATGGTCCTACAGAATTAAGAACAATTCCTGAGGATGTACTTGTGTCATTTTTCTCTATGTCTTCTTTACACATTGCAGAATTAGATACAGTTTTTTCATCTGTTGGAATGTTAGGTTCATTAGAATATAGATCAAAATTTTCATGTTCTTGGAAGAAGTCCATTTCATTGGATTCCTCTGCATCTTGTTCCATACTTTCTTCTAAATGCAGCTGCACATAAAAATATTGTTCTAGAATATTTTGATACAATAGATATTTAAACACTCAACCTCATAGAGGCACACATAATACAAGCTTATTTTAAACTACTGCAGAAAGCATATGTTTTGATCGCAAACATATGATATGAATTTATACATATTTTGATGGGACAGATAAATATATGTAAAATGGAATGAATCAATAATTTAAATGCTTGGATATCTTGTATTAGCAATTAAAAGCAATTTTTGTCAAAATGGTGTTAAGCCAAGATTAGTCAAATTAAAGTAGTGCTTTGTGAAGGTGTTTTCACAGCTCACCATTGCTTTATTTTTTGTTGTAGGAAGAAAAACCTATAATTACCATATTTACAATTATAACTGTTTCAATCAATTTACTTCAGTACTGTGTGACAGCCAGCAAGTAGTAAAAATATAAAGATTCTTACCTTTGTCCCATAACGTCGCATTGCAAGGGCAGATGCTTGTGCTAATTTTTCTTTGTACATCATTGCAGCACGAGATTTATATTTTTGTTGAGCATCTGTTGTAGTGCAATTATATTGAGCAAAATATTTTCTCTATGGAACATAAAATAAAAATACAAAGTACAATTTGATATGATGTATACGTATAATTATTTAATTTTAAAAAAATCAAAGCACTAACAGCATTAGCATTTCCACCTAGTTGCATGTTCCTTAATTGCAACCAGGTCCAATTTGTATCAAGCTGAGTCGACCGCACGAATGTCAAATGAACCCCTAGACTTCGATGTACGGCAGAACAATCGATGCATAGAAAAACTCCATAAGTCACGCTGGACCATGCTGGGTTCTTTGCATTGCAATCGAAACATGTCTATAGAGATAAATTATCATCATTTAAATGTTTATTTAAAAACAGTTTGTAGACTTATTATTAAGAGATAAGACATTGTAATAAGCACAATTAAGAAATTATTTTATCGGTATTAAATTCATCGTTAACATTTCCAGTTCGTCATTCCCGTAATTTATACAGACATGACATAAGAAAGTGAATGCACGTACATAGAAAATTACAGGTTGGAAACGTATATAAAACGTAAAAAGATTCGAGATTTAATCAATTTATAGACTGTAAAATATTCTATTTTTTATTACTTGTATAATAAAACATAAATCAAACAGACCTTATTCGCTGGAATTGCACGCAATTTTTTAAAAATTTCTTCGATATCAACCTGGCTAGGTCCAGATTCTGCCATTTTTTGACGTGTTGTCAACGACATTGCAAGGAATTCTGGGAAACACGAAATGACCAGTATCTTTTGGCGCTGTGATCGCAATGTTTTAAATTGAAATGTAGGAATATAGATTTGAAAAAACAAAGAACTGATATTCATATTTAATTTTTTTTTATTAATAAGTAACATCATAATTATTTAAAATACACAATAAAAAAAATCCTAAAGAGACAACAGAATTGTAGGACTTATATTCATCTTGGATTTTATCATTTCTTTTTATCACTAGATGCGTCAGATCGTCCCGTATTTGGAGAATCACTTACATTTACTTCTTCTTCTTCTATTTCCAAACTGTTCAATCTACATACACAAAAATATATTTTGCATTTTCTGGATAGGTTGTGTGCTGTTGTAATTATATATACAATATAAAAAAAAACCTACTCATCTTGCTCTAGACTATACAGCATTTGAAAACCAGCATCTAGGCTAGGTGGAAATCCCATGTCTGGATCTAATAGTTGAAGTGTAGGTACCTCTCGGTAGACGTTACCAAATTCATCTAATTCATCTAATTGCAATTTACTAGCTGCTTCATCCAAAACCATTCTACAAGTCAGAATAAAAAAACAGCAATAAAACCATGAATCAAATCACCCTCATCAAATATTAAATTTGAATTACCTTTGTTTTTCCATCATTGCTTCAACCTTCTTCTTCATATTTTCTTCAAATCTTAGAACATATTCTTGATAATAATCATGTATAGCGGTTACTCCACCTACTCCTGTTTCTAGTAAAACTCTTTCCATAGCATCCTAAAGTAAAATATACATACTTAAAATACAGAATCTTCACATTTTTTAGATAATATTTAACATAATTATTTTACCGGGAATCCATGATCATCTTGCTCTGCTGCTGCTTTTAACAAAAGTGTCATTCTTCTCAAAAAATGATCAGCTACGTCGGTAAGAGTTTCTACAGCAAGATCCGACGAATATTGAAAACCAATATGAGCTAATAAAACAATTACAGCATGCCTCAACAAGTTATGTGCTGATTCTGGTGTTAAATGATGTACAGGAGAGGAATTTTTAAATGTATCTCTGAAAATATAAAGTTATTACTCTTACATTATAAGTAAGTGTCACGGTTTAATAATTATACATACGTGTCAATATCTGCAGGTAAGAAGCGGAAAAGATTAGATGACGCTTTGGATTCTTCTTGAGAATCATCCGTGTCAATTACAGATAAATTTCCTAATACCGTTCCTTCATCCTATTTGTAAAATATATAATTATAGTAATTGAATATTGATTATTTTAATGAACTGATTACTTACCATCATCCTCAATTGTTGATGAAAATTAATAGTATTTAATACATGAAGATTCCCTATAGGAAGTCTAAACAGATATTTTAATATTACTATAGCATACATATTAAAATTATATTCTATATCATGCCACTATTTTAACATATTCTTACTGTATGTATTCAGGCTGCCGATCGATTTGGTAATCACATTCCGTATTATTTGCTTCATCCATAACTTGCCTCCATACATTTTCTATAATATCTGGTGTAATAACCTCTTGCTTAAAGGTTTCTCTTGGAGGTAACTCACCCCATAACATTGTACTTTTATGGTTTTTACTAGACTTCATTATATTGCTACAAAGATACAAAACATTTGTATTTTAATGTGTTATTGTTATAATGCAGAAAAACAAAAATAATGTGTATAACAATATTCGTGTCAATCATGCATTTTTATTTTTTATAATATAAATTTTTATATTATGATTTATTGCAAACATTATAAGCACGAACAAACTTTTTTTGTGATAACAATATTAACAATGCAGTACTGATTCGATTCACATTAGAAAATCCCGCTCAAAGTGGGGAAACTTCAGGTTGTACAGTTTAAAGCGCAACTGCATTACCAAAAAATGCACTTCTACCTACGTAAGAATTGCACTATTTACAAAACATTTGAACTTTATCTTACCACACACCTGATTTTGATAAATACTTTTTTCAAAAATAATACCTTCCATGAAACATAGAAACGTGTTATTTAATAATATGAGATACAAACACAACTTTATTTGACAGAAAACTGAGTGCTATCATTGCTATTAGGTTATAGCGTCTCTGCAAGGTCGTGCCATATTTCATTTTATTCGTAAAACGTCCCCATAAAAACGCACATCGATTTCCTTCGATTATCGATACAATTTTTAATTCTAGAGGTATAAAGGAATAGGTGAGTAATAGTAGATAAAGTATAGCAAAAAATATATACAAATTGTACAATCTTTTGTGGAATTGCTTATAGTGATTTATATGAAAATTTATATTAATGACTAGTATAATAGTTTTGCATTGAAACTGAATTACAAATAAGAATATTTAAGTACATGTTAAGTTACTTTGTGTTGTATAATTTTACAGATTCTTTAATGATTGCAGTGTAAAGAAGCAACAGGTTTTATTAATTAAGAGACAATGGAAAGTGCAGGTATATCAATTTTAAAACGAGCCGTTGAACTGGACACAGAGAAACAGTATACCAGGTCCCTTGTATTATATAAAGAGGGTATACAGATACTTCTGGATACTGTAAAAGGTTTTAAATTAAATATATAAATTTTATATATATATATAAAAGTAATTCAATATTTTTTTTTGTATTATATTATTGCGATTGAAGAATCAATAATAAAATAATTCAGGGACACAGAATGCGGTTAAGAAGAAACATTTTTCTACGATGGCATCTCGTTATCTAAACAGAGCAGAAGAAGTAAAAAAATTAGTTGAAACGAAAAAAACACAAGGTACATACAGAGAATTAATAAAAATTAAGGATGGTACAATAGGCTATGGGTACAGTAGTCTTTTTGGCAGATTTTTGGATGCTATGGTTACATATATTCACATAGAAGATCCATACATAAGGGCATTTCATCAGGTACGTTAACGGTCGATATTTCATTCATCCATTTTGTATGTTATTTTTTTTGCAGTGTCAAAATCTGGTAAGATTATGTGAATTAGCGGTACAAAAGTGTCATTCCTTGTCCAAAATAACTCTCGTTACTACACGTGACCCAGAAGATTCTACAAGTCAAGCTGCAAGACTAGAGGAATTAAAGCAGAGCCTGAAATCGCATCTTATATCATTAGACATTACATATTCTGAAACATTACATGACAGACAAATTATGTAAGATACTTAATCCTCCTTGTTTTAATTAACAAAATACTTTATTTTCTAAGAAATATTTATATGTTTATTTTATCGCAGACTTAGCAACGGATGGGTAATAAAGATAGGACGTGGTTTGGATTATTTCAAGCCACCCAGTGGAAAGTTTGTTTTAGGCTATTGCGATCTCGAATTAAGACCATGTCAAGAAACTACAGTGGATGTCTTTCATAAAAGTCAATTGCAGATGAATACACCACCATAGATAAACTAACGAGGGATCATATATGTTGATAACTACATATATCTATTTTTGTATTTGTAACAAAATGTGATACACTATACCTCATATATTTATTTACAGTATTATTCATCAATCAAACTAGAAAAGATTTATCCAATGTTACAAAGTACATATATTAGTTTAATAAACAATACTTTCATCTTTTCAACTAGTATTAATAAGACATTCTTATTCGTTATACATTGATCTTCCTTGTTTTATAATGTTGAATCTCCAAAACATTTACATTATTTACATTATTCATATATTATGTTCGAATATATTGTTAGAAATAAGATATTTGATTGGTGTTAAATTAATTATCAGTATAGTAATCATGCGCTCTCGCTACATCTATCTGTTTCGTAGCTCTCTTGCACGCTCGTCTTAAAGACTTCGTATACTTTAAGAGTCCAGCTTCTATCTGTTCCTCGTCCTCGGTAAGAAGGCAGTCAGTATCGTAGGTAGGAAGACAATCAGCACCTCCGACTGCGACCACTTGTCTCGCTATCTCCGGATCCACGCACAATCTTATAAGAGCAGCTGCCGCCGTCGTCTCTAAGCGCTGATACGCGTCCTCCAAACCTGGAGGTCTCATTCTAAGAAAACAAACCAACGCGACCGATGCTCGTGCTTTAGCTAAATGTTCCCGAGCTTCCGGTAAACGTGCTAATTCACCTATGAGAGAAGCAACTTGCTGCATCAACCAAACGTTTCCACCGTTCGATTTCTTCACACTCTTCAACAGTTTCTTCATTGTCTCTTGTCTTATTATAAACTCTGTACACCGTCTTGATTTAGATAATTGATTTAGTGCTGCGGCTGCTAACAATAACGTTTGTTCGGATTTCGCGATCTCGATAAGACTGCTCAAAGAGGTGATCAATGTATGAGCGAAAGGTTCAAGATGTGGTAGACCGACGGCATTGGTCCACGGTGCCGTTATCTGTACTATCAAAGCCGTGGTTTCCATCTTTTCGCTTTCCGAGGACTTCTCGCTAGATAAAAGGTCAATAACGAGCTCCGGACCACCGTCCTTAACGAAGCTTTCGATCGCCGTCCTCGAACAGCAAACGCTGGACAGGGCACGTAAAGAGGTGGCAACGTGATCGTTCGATTTCCTAATGGCAGAAATGAGAGAAGTCAGGAGAGCCCTGATTCCTGAACATCTGGCTATGCTACTGCCTGCTCGAGCTCCGGCTAGACCCAAAGCTGTGAGTGCGGCTAAAGCTCCTCGGGCTACGCTACTGTCTTCCTTCGGTGCCTCTTCGAGACCTCTGACTATCTTCTGCAAAACAACAAATAACGAAGCTGCTGTGAATGATCGAACGAAGAAACAAATGCATCATTTTTATAATTTCATTTAAACGAACGAAAGAACAAACCTCGATATAAAAATCCAAACGAGTATCGATGGCACTATCGACGTAATTTTTCATGCTCTCCAATTGTATAAGAATTCCCTTCAAATTGGTTTGATGTATTCTCCGAGGTGGCGGAGCTCCTAATTTCGATAAAACGGAGAAGGCGTCGTCCTCGATGGCACGTAGTAATTCTATTTGCGATCTACCGCTGCCTGAGTGTGATACCTCGCTAAAAAGATAGATCATAGATTATTAAAACAAAATTATTAAAGCGCCAAAACTAATTCATTCACGAGCCGCTCCTGCTAATAATACCCATTGAAAAAAAAATGCGCTTACTCGATAATATATTGATAGTGACGATCAAATTGCTCCGCCCTTACGAGAAGTTTGCTCGCCGCTGCCGTGGCCAAAGACGACAACATTTTCAAATCCTTCATTTGGTCCTCTTCGGAAAGCAAATCATTGTACTTTCGTCGAGGTAGACTTTTGCTTTGAAGAGCGACGCAACATTCGTTCGCGGTTTCCATCTCTAGATCATTCAACCAAGCCTTCACTGGTGGAGCGATCGACTCGCCGTCAATATTTCGAAAACTTGCAAAGAAATTGTTCGTGCGATTCGTGGCAAGTGCTTTTGTCTTATTTGCTTTTGCCGAGTCTAATGATTCGTCTTCTAGGGAGCTAGACGAAAGACTAGGTAAAGTAGTCGTCCTGTTCTTCCTTCTGAAAAGATCAATCGTATCATGACAATCCGTGTTAATTAAGTTCGGTCTCATAATTTTTATTATTTTCTTGTCTTTTTTAAAAATTATTATTAAAAAGAGGACACCGGCAGCTACGCTTCTCCCAAGGAGATATAACTAAAAGAGACTTTTAAATATGACACGAGTATACTTTCGTTCGATAAGAGACGGGACACCCGGTTTCCTCTTACATTGAATGTCTTCCGGGACAATGGATCAGAGTAGAGACGCGATAGTGAGTAAAGGCTGACTAATCGGTCACCTCCGGAACTGGAATTTTCTTGTGAATACGGTGACTAATCTCGCTTCTGAAAAAGCTATGCTGCTATGCGATCACCTGCACATTGTATATATTAGTTCAGATTCTTGCTAGATTCGCTGGCTGGATGAGACGACCGAAAAGCCTTCGGGTTTCTTTAACACGTGCGCGCGACTTACGACATGCCTACTACATTTTACACGCTGTTGATTAATATATGTGTATAAGTGTGTCACGCGACGTCGACAATTTTATACGAAAAAACGACTACTGCCCTATTTTATTATTGTTATTATTAAGTCCGGGCTTTCGTTCAGAGTCAATTAATGTCAGGATTTAAAAAAAAATTATTTTTAATTGTTTTAATTAAATTATTGTAGTTCTATTAGGTACTACCTGATTTTAATAGACTTTTCCTAGTGCATTTTGAGCTATACTATCTTATTATTATTATCATTAGTCTATTGCGATTTATACACCAGTAAACTCCCGTATAATGCAGATAATGTGTTACGCGCTGTACGAATTCGTGTTATGCAAGAATTTTCCTCGTACAAGATGAATAACATAAAGTCACGTAAACTTTTGTTTTCTATATTTTACCGATTAGGGTAACTTTGATAATATAATTAACGAGTCTAAATGGATAAGTCATTGAAATTTATGTAGATCCGCGTAAAACCGCGGGCTTTCCGCTTTTCTTTAGATCGAGCGAACATTTCGGTTACTCGTAACTTCGTAGAAGGCAAGACCTTCCGTATTATGAGACATCCTCTGCATATAAAATACTTATCGACTACGGTGGAATATTAAAGCGTCAATGTCAGTAGGTGGAATATTTTACTCGCGCCATACTCGTCTTCTGGTGTATCGAAAGAGATTACGGCATGCCTATCAATGCGTCGAAAGATACGATGCGCTACTTTCGCCCTGTACACCGTGTATACCGATGACCACTGTCTAGATATCGTGGATAAATATTATGGGATAATGAATTTCGACATTTCTTTTATCGCGCCTAGCGCTACACGAGCTAACTCGAGTCGATAACTCATGAAAGTCTTTTTCCAATTGACGCCAATATTCCTGCAACAGTATTTACGAAAGCTGTAAGAACAACAAGGTGAAGTTCATTACGCACCGCATTCCTATCGTTTGGCTCACCATGGGCATATTATCGCAACGATTCATTCTGCTTTTGTAAGAGTCACACGTCCCTCGTCTCTTATCGTGTTCAAGAAGATCGCACTTTTAATGTCCAAGATAAATTATACTTTTTTTTTTCTTTCTTTTTATTATATTCTATCGGCATCTCGCAAAATTAGGACACTTTGTATAATTTCTCTAAATCTGCGAGACGAGTGAGTTACCTAGAATTTAAAATTATTATACCTTTCGTTTCGTGGGAGGTTTCGGACTTTGGAATCCTTCGGGGTCGAAGTGTAAGTCGGCCGAGGGAGTAGACCGTTCTCCAACAAAAGAGGACTTATTTTCGTGCGAATTCTACGATTTCTCTCTTTTGCTTTCCTACGTCTTCTGCGTCTCTGAGGACTATCGTCCTCGCAGCTTGGAGAACAATTCGATCGTTCGGAATCGGAGAAGCCAGAATCCTGACTCTTTAGGTCCTGACTGAGAGGACTGAAGGATCTGCTCTCCGAGAGGACGATACTTGTCTCGTTATCGCATGCACCATCGGTGATGTCCGTCTTTTCTCTACAAAATTTATAATATTATATAAAAACTTTATATAATAATATTAGGTTGTAATATGAATAAGTTCGGTCGTAGAAACGAACATAATCTAATTCTACAAATTCTATTCGGATGGTATTAACAAATTGTCTTTAAAACGAGAAGCTGATTAAATGTAGTTCTTTAGTTTGTTAATAACTACCAAAATTATTGAAGATAATCGAACTTATTTATGTTACGACCTATCGTTAATAATATAAAATATAACAAATAATAGAAAATGAATATAACGATATTAATAATATAATTTGTCTCAACATCTAAAGCAGATTCTTGTACATAATCAGGTTTAGAATTTACCCTTGCAATATCGCGTTACGTTCTTCGTGAATCGATGCATCATCGAAGGTCCGATCGCGTTTCAATTCGTTGACCCGTGGACAAACGTGTATGACGGTCACGTTTTCGACGTTCGTGAAACTATTATCGCGTAAACTAGAAGATCGTTCTTCGTCGTTGCTTTCCGAAGGATAATCCGTGTCGGGGGGAGGCGGCGGAGGAAACTGAAGGATCTCAACAGGATCTTTCCTACGGATCGTAGAATCCTTCTTCAGATCTTGCGTCGACATTTGCTCCCAGAACACTTTGCTTTGGTGTCTCTTGAAGGCACTCATCTTCTACTTTTCTTTTTTCTTTTCTTTATCCAATTGATTACTAACACAACGTAACGTTATTTTTAGATGTTTCCTCGTGACGACGTTCTCATCACAAACGGTAGAAGTTCTTCACGCTTCGTAGCCAAAGAAAAAGAAGAAGAAGAAGAGGAAGAAGGTTCCAAGGGTGCTGTCTTCGAAACGCGTGCCACCACTGGTCACAGTTGGTCTCTTCGTTGGGTGCGATACAACCAGGGTGGTTTCACGATCCAGCAGAGCGAAACAACGGTCCTCCCACGGGTCGCGTGGCCTTAGGACACCTTATGGTGTTCTCGTTTGAACCCCTATGAAGAGTACTCGTGCTAATCGTGTAGTTTGAAAACGAAACGTTAGGTCTTCTTAAAATCTTCCTTAAATTCACCCACTAATTATTATTTTTTAATTATTATTATTATTATTTTTTTTTTTTACTTTAAATCACATCCACCCCCCACTTGGATGACAAGAAGATATTATAAGATAGAGATCGTTGATTTTCAACGCGATGTCGACCCATGCGCGTTGATGTATCGAGAGCGACTGACTCCGATCGAGTCGCTTCCGACTTCTCCGCCTAACTCGGTACGCCTCCCTTTTTCGTCCTCGCATAAGCCAAGTCACATACGAGGCTGGAACTCCTCCCCTTCTCTTTTGTCGCTTTCACGGGGTGCACCACCTTTCTCTCTCTCTTTCTTCTTTACCCCCATGTATGAACGACTAGTCTCGGTACGTGTTGGCTGCAGCGTAACCGTTAAAGCGTAACTTTGTCTACTCTGCATAATCGATATATATATATGTAGTATATGTGGGTACAGATGTAGCATTAATTTTTTTTTAATATTCTTCCTTTTGATCGATAGAAATTTAAACAAGTTATCTATGGTGATTTCTTTCCACTCGCGTCATGTCGCTCTTTTTTATCGTGTAATTAGTAGTATATGTGGGTACAGATGTAACATTAATTTATCTTTTAATGATTTTCCTTTTGATCGACAGAAATTTAAACGAGTGATCTATAGTAATTTTTTTTATATTACATCACGTCGCCTTTTTTTATCGTGAAATGTCAAATATCTTGAAACCAACATTATTGTTTAACTATTCACAACGTCGTTAATATTAAGAAACGAGTCGATCGCATAGATCACGTACGTACATACATATATATATGTATATATACGTCATCGTCGAGCTCTTTATCACCGTCCCTATCATATATAGCACACATAGCGTGCGTAGGTACGTGCGTTCGCGCGTGAATGACTCATCCAAGGGGGCAAAGACGAAACACGCATCACCATGGGCATTTTAACGCAGATGCCCCCGTACGGCGCGTGCCCTCGAACCAATCGGACGCCCCTATGGTACTTCCGTAACGGCGGGCACGGCTGCACGAGTCATTTTCCTTCGACCCCCGCTCGCTTCGAGGGGACCGAAACGAGGAGTCACACCTGGCCCTTAAAACTTCTCTCTTTCCATTGGCGTGATTTCGTGACGCTCCGCTACACTCCGGGCATACATATGTATATGTATATCGTGCATATGTATACGCACGAGTGGAAGATGACCGAAGGGTACTCGCACCCTTCCGAGGATGCATCTCAGTCAGCATCCAAGACTTCTGCTCCTTTTTCTACGGGAAGTTCGACTTCCTTTCCTATTCACTTCTACGAATGGAAACAAAAACGTGTGAATCTTTTACGTAAATTTGAAATCTCTCATTATTTTTCTCATAATCTTCAAAGAGTACAAACCGGACTGCTTCGAGCTGGTCCGTTTTTGCGGTAATCTCGACGACCCGGACGTTATAAGGCTAAAAGATAAAGATATACAAGAGGCGATTACAATAAGTCTACGTTACTGGTACTCCTTATTCTATTGTTTAGATTCCATAGGTATACCGAGTCCATATGCAGCTATGTATCGCACGTACAAAGGTATCGTAGGGTCCGTACCCCTATTGTATGTTTGTTGTACATACCATAGAAGAGAAGGGACAGCTGCGGATAGACCGTTATTTAAACGCGTGCTCTCACACAGATTGATCGTTGAACTTTAAATCCCTCGTGCCATTCACGAGATATCCTAAAAGTAGAAGCGTTGGCGATTACTCCTTCGTCATTAATAAATATGTACGTCAATAAGTATGGTGGATTCGTTCTAAAAATTAATCGTTCAAAATTAATCATTCACACGTATTCGTGTAAAACGTATTTTAATTTTTATTTTATTAAGAATATAAAAAAAGCAACATCGTCCATTGTCTAATTAAGTAACCTCCTTCTTTTCCGAAGTCGCTTAAAAAGATATTCTTATAGTTGCGATAACATTATGAATACCGTATTTAAATAAAGTATTCGCTCTTAGTAACGAACTTTTTATTCCGTGTTATTTCTAATTTTTTATAACACGTAATTAAATTTATAAAAAACCAGCATGGTAGCTGTTGGAATTAATCTTTGAGGAATATTTAAAATCGTGATAACTTATCTCTCGAACAAAAGCTTTAAATCGTGAATTCATAATTGACACGCCATTTTTTACAAAGTACAAAGCGCGTTGGAATTAAAGATCTAATGTTTTCAATCAAAATAGAAGTAGTATTACGGGTTTCCTTTTTTCTATTCACTCGATATCGGTATATTGTGTTCTGTGAAGAAAAGTGAAAAGAAACCATTTTTTTCGAGTATCTTTGCCTTTAACAGAATCAGTAGAAAAGTCCGTACGAATACCCATAAAAGGTCTTGAAATTTGGAGTCATCGAATCCAAGTCGATATTCTTGCGCGCCCTCTAGTGGTAAAACGTCTAAGTATACAATTTTTTATTATTATAATTTCTTTTGTATCGTGCTCACAAGTGGTTGTTCTTTATGTATAGCAAACGCATGTTTTTATTTGATTGGCTTGCACTTTATTACGCCCTGTAATTATCCAATAGGAGAGGGCCGCAAGAGAAGATTGTTTTGGGCTCGATTGCAGCGCCACTATGTCTAGAAGTTCTCCGTGCGTCTGTCGTATCTTACGTTTTCTTCAGGATTGCATTTGATATTACATTTGGATATAGATCTTTCCGTAACGATTCACGATGGTAATTTAGAACTTTCCTTTTTGTATAACACACTGAGAAAATGAGATTTTGTATTTATTATCAACATTCATAGATTAAAACGAAACCGGTGATATTTTACAGGAAACCGTAACAAATGGCGCACGTGTATTAATGTTGAACGATAATTTTTAGAAGAACGATTTGATATTAACGTTAACTTTACTCGAATATAATATTATGTGGCAAATTTTTACGGATGATACTTTATGTTTGGTATTTGTTAGGTTTCCTTAAATCCTGTAAGGATTTTAAAGAATGAGGCGGAAGAGGAAAAGGCAGAAATTGCTAGATTGAGCTTATTCGTGGGAGCAATAGCGATAGGAGATTTGGTAAAGTCAACATTAGGACCAAAGGGTATGGATAAGATTTTGGTAGCTCATGGGCGTTCAGCGGGTCAAGTACAAGTTACCAATGATGGAGCAACAATTCTCAAAAGCGTGGGCGTAGACAATCCTGCTGCCAAGATTTTAGTTGACATGTCACGTGTTCAGGACGACGAAGTTGGAGATGGCACTACGTCGGTTACTGTTCTTGGTTTGTATATTGCGTGACAACATTACGATATTTGATGTTAGTGTGTTAATATTGATGTAGCTAATCTATGTGTATAACATTGTTAATTTTATGTTTTAGCTGCTGAGCTGTTAAAAGAGGCAGAAAAATTGATAGAACAAAAAATTCACCCGCAAACCATTATATCTGGTTGGAGAAGCGCGACCAATGTTGCAAGAGAAGCACTCAAAAATGCTGCTGCGGATAATTCTGCAGACAGCGAACGTTTCCGTGAAGATTTACTAAATATAGCGCGTACGACTTTGAGTTCAAAGATCTTATCTCAACATAAAGAGCACTTCAGCAAGTTGGCAGTAGATGCGGTATTGCGTCTTAAAGGATCTGGAAATTTGTCAGCCATCCAAATAATTAAGAAACGGGGTGGAACCCTTTCTGACTCTTTTCTGGATAAAGGCTTTTTGTTAGATAAAAAGCCTGGTATTCATCAGCCTCAAAGAATTACAGATGCACGCATACTCATAGCTAATACTCCTATGGATACCGATAAAATTAAGGTAAAAAACTCTCATTAAATTTTATACAATATATATGAAAGTGTCAAATGTATAATCTTGTGTCCTATTTAGGTATTTGGGTCCAGAGTTCGCGTTGATTCTATGGCAAAAATTGCAGAATTGGAAACAGCAGAAAAAGAAAAGATGAAGGTAACTATTTGGCCAAACATCTACATAGAGACAAAAATATATTGTAATGGACAAACAATAATTATTTTCACAGGATAAAGTTGACAAAATTATAAAACATGGTTGTAATGTTTTTATAAATCGGCAACTAATTTACAATTATCCTGAACAATTATTTGCTGATGCTGGAATTATGGCTATAGAACATGCTGATTTTGATGGAATTGAAAGACTTGCTCTTGTTACTGGTGGAGAGATAGTCAGTACGTTCGATCACCCTGAAATGGTAAAACTTGGTAAATGCGATCTCATTGAACAGGTTGGTGTTTTTTTTATTATTATATGATATACCCTGCTCTATTGATTAACAGAACATATATCATATCTTTTCCTTCTTCTCATAGGTCATGATTGGCGAAGACACGCTGCTTCGATTTTCTGGCGTTGCTTTGGGAGAAGCATGTACTGTCATTATACGAGGAGCTACGCAACAGATTCTCGACGAAGCTGAAAGATCATTGCATGATGCTCTTTGCGTTTTGGCGGCAACGGTACGTGAATCAAGAATCGTTTATGGCGGAGGTTGCAGCGAAATGGTGATGGCGTGTGCCGTTATGAAAGCAGCAGCTGCAACTCCTGGAAAAGAAGCAGTTGCAATGGAAGCTTTTTCAAGAGCTTTGCAACAATTACCAACTGTAATAGCTGACAATGCTGGTTATGATTCAGCTCAGCTAGTCAGTGAACTACGAGCTGCACACAATTCCGGTGCCAATACTATGGGCTTAGGTAAGTCTCAATGAAAATTGCAAAAATTGTACCGAGACATACGAAAAATCATATAAACATTATGTATGATAATTTTGTACAGATATGGAAATGGGAAAAATCGGCTGTATGAAGCGCCTAGGAGTTACAGAATCATGGGTTGTAAAGAGGCAAGTTTTACTGAGTGCTGCTGAGGCAGCAGAAATGATTTTACGTGTGGACAATATTCTAAGGGCTGCACCAAGGAAGCGCGTCAAGGACCGTGGTCGTTGTTAATAGCACAAACGATTTAATTGCTATTACATTGTTTACATTGCTTTTCTAATTTGTAACATGCGCATTATATCGAATTACTTATATTTGCAACTAAGTATTACCTTCCCATTTTTATTATTTAATACACGCGCCTCAAATAATTCTTAAGCGATATTGGTGTATTAATTATACTGTAGAAAAAAGAACATATGATACATTGCATCATCATGTATACAAAATTTTGTAATTTCTTCCTACCGAAAAAATTGCACAGTTCGTAACGACGTTTTACATCTTTAATGCATTTTTCAACCTATCCCGATTTTGCAAGTCACAATTACTTGAAATAACTAAAGCGTTGTGACTAATAGTACGACACTTGGGTGTCAGCTTTACCATAGATAGAAATTAATGAGGGTAATTTATATCGCAATTTTGATTAATGAGTCTCCATAATTTATGACTGCTTGCATTGTGAAAATTATCGTTATGTTTTGCGAACAAGCATTGTTGAGCTAATGACTCCAATTAATTTGAATTCGTTGTATTAATTATATCCATAAAGATTTATTTAATAGTAATTTGTTGAAAATAAAGTATCGTTTACGATTTTTACATTGCAATCGGTGACCTAAATCGAAAGATCAAATGTGTTCTTTTTAGAATAATTTTGAATTTGACGCGCGCGGAACGGTACTGTTATGGCGGATGGTCGTGTTCTTACACATGCAGGTTCTAATACGTTTGGATGATAGAATACAAGTACTTTTGTGTTTTTATTTTAAAGACATTTCTACCTTTTAATTTGTTATGACAATAAATTATTTAAAGTGATTGTTCAAATAAGATAGTATGGAAGTATTGTTACTAATGATACGAAACATTAGAAATGACCAATTTTATTAATAACGAATGGTTTCGAACTGTGTAAGTAATGTAGTACAAAAACTGGTTGAAAAATATGTAAATCTTTAAAAGTATGAATGTAATGGCTTTGATTTCGAACAAATTTATATACAATAATTAAAACAGATTAATTGTTTGTACAATTCCAGCAGAATCCATTAGTACTGTGCAAACAAAATGGCAGAGCTTCTTAGAACATCAATTACATCTAATGAAATGCGAGAAAGATGCAATATTTGGGTGGAATCACAAAATGAACATCTGTATTCTGATGATTCATCTAAAAATAAAACACAAAGTAATCATAATGATTACGATACAGATGTGGAATTTGACTCTGTTTCAGAATGTGGTGTTAAAAGACGTAGAGTAGGAAAATACTTAAAGCACGAAGTTTTACATCTAGTCTGTGAATGGAAAGATTGTGTATTTGATAGTAATTACATTGAAGTATTTACAAGGCATGTTGCTAATCATATAAGTGATTTAGAAGTAAAACTTAAAGAAGACGATATGGAAGTATATGCTTGTAAATGGAAAGGCTGTTCTTATGAAAGTAGAATTGCCGATGACATTTCACGACACGTAAATTACCATTCTTATCATACGAAATTAAAATGCATTGGAGCAAATATTCGTGGAAGAGTCAAGTTACCTGTAATTATACTGCTAATTAGTTTTAGTAGTGTCGAATAAATCATTTACCACAACAAAATCAATTTTTTACAGAAATGTAACAGAAATGCAGATTGGAAGAATATTATTGATTCACCAATGCCACATTTATGTAGATGGGAAGAATGTTTAAAGATTTTTTCTAATTATCAAATGTACTTATATCATGTAATTGCTCATATAGATACCAGCCCACGTGGTAATAAAATTGAAGGCGGCATTAATTGTAAATGGACAGGGTGCAATAATAAATATCCTAGTTTATATAAACTTAGAGATCATATGAGATGTCATACTAAAGAAAAAATAGTTGCTTGTCCAGATTGCGGTACCATGTTTGCCTCTAATACAAAATTTCATACTCATTGTAAAAGACAAATTCCTATAGATGGTGAGTTAAATATGTTTTTCTTTATCATTAAAATAATTCTTGAATTATTTGTGTCATTCATTGTACAATTTTAATGGTTTTTTTTCCAGTGCAAGGATTTCAATGTTCGTATTGTAATAAATTCTACCCAACAGAAGAAATTCTCCGTGATCATATGAGATTACATATATTTAATTATAAATGTACTCTGTGTGATATGACTTGTGAATGTCCAGCCAGTTTGGCAAAGCATGTGAGATATCGCCATGTATCCACGAGACCTTTTCCCTGTCAACTGTGTTCTCATGCTGCAAAGTCTCAGCAGGATCTAGATTCTCACATGACTGTTCATACAAATGGTCCCAATTTCTTTTGTCATTTTGAGGGTTGTTCATTTACTTGTAAGGGTGCTTACACCTTAGATAGGTACTTTGATTGTAATGTTATTGTATATATCTGCTATGATAATGGATAATATCTGTCATAAAAATATCAATTACTGCAGGCATATTGAACGTATACATAGCTTAGAAGTAAGGTGGTATTGTTGCCATGAATGTCCTGTTAAATATAGAAAGAGTTATCGCTTGACCAAACATCTTATCGAAGCACATCATTTACAATTACCTAGTGGGCATAAGCGATTTCAGTATGTGCAAGATGAAGATGGCTGTTATAGACTACAAATGGTTAGGTATGAGACCATAGATGAAGAAAATACGTTACCCGTTGAAAAACCAAACATCACAGATAAAAAATACAAGCTTAAATTGGATAATAGTTCGCCCATGATTAAAGTTGAAGTAAGATGAAATATATTCATTGATTCAATCTGTACATAACATACAATATTGGTGTTTTAATTATTAAAAAATATAATTTTCAGATTTTAGAAGATAATTCAAAAGTAGAAGATACACAGGATTTACAGATAAAACCTATAAAAGATTTCGATCTAGGTAAATCAATGCCTATTATATCAAATATTTTAATAACATTGGATGAGGTGGATGAAAAAGGAAATATAACAAAAAGTAGAATCATAAATTCCCAAAGTGTTTGAGAATATAAGGAAACAATTTTTATTGGATTACAAATACAAACAAAAGACGATTGTAATATGAATGTAAACTTCAAGATCAGAAATGTAAAAGAAAATGATTTTATTCATTTCTTTGTTCTTTTTTTGTTGTTGTTGAAATTTATACACTTTTATAACATAGCCTTTGATACTTCAAAGTTATTTTAATAAATTAAATAAAACGGATAAAGTGTACTCTTTTACTGCTTGCCGCAATTACATATTCTTCATAATATGCACTTATATCTAATGAGATAATTGGTTCTGTGTCTAATATTACTCTTTTTGTTGAAAGGGAATTCAAATCTAGTATGTTAAAATCTTCCACATAATATATACAGACATGACCTAAAAATATGTATTATTATTACATAATCTAATAAATTATACCTTTTCCAAGTGAACTTAGTAAACAATTTACCTGAATCCAAACCTAATACAAGAAGGTGTGCATAAATTAAGACAGCAGTGGGTATTCCATGAAGGGTAGGAAGTATATTGTGAAATTTCCATTTTTCACCTTGAATGGAAAAACCTAGATATCCATGTTCTAAAAGTAAACCAGAAATAAGGTAATCGATATTTTTAAGTATGTCTATCAAATTTACCCGTAATGCATACTGCAATGTTAGTTTTAAACATATAATAATGACGAATAAATAGTTCAGGTGGTTCTACATATTCTGTGAAGAATACTTCTCCATCCTCTGCCAACTGTATATTAAGAAAATGACCCTCTTCTGTGTAGAGAGATACCTATATATATTAAAAGTACAAAGTTGATATAGAAAAATATACTGTTGTGAACATTTAAAGTATTTAAGTTCATAGAGTATATATTATAAAAAGAAGATATATTTTATTATTTTTGTAGAATTAGGTACCTTATTACCATCTGCTGTACCTGCAATGATATCATCAACAGGAAGTTCATATAATGTTTTGGGTATGCATCCTTGAACAATTAAGGTATTTTTCACAACAGTGTAACAGTAGCTATGACTTGTACTGTGTGTAAAAATATCATAATTAATTGAATGAAGTAAATAGAAATTATTTTGTCTTTATAAATATTTTTTTACCAAAGTAATTTTCCACGATCTTTACTAATAAGTTCCTTGGATTTAAAATCCCAGAATTTGATATGCCCATTGATAGAAGAGGATACAACAATAATTTTTCCATCTATGAAATTTTATAATCAGACATTAACAGTAAGTAAAAACTGTTCGTACCATTATGACAACATACCACTTCCTACAAATTTTACTTTGCATACAAATTCCATATGATCTGCTACATATATAGGTTTTTCACTCAAAGCATCAATATCATAAAAATAAATATATCCTTCGGATGTACCTATAGCCAGAATTTTTCCTACAAAAAATAATTATTTATACAACAGTAAAAAGTAAAAAAAATTGCTGTTAAACACATATATATTCATCGTACCTAGTGCTGCAGTACAAGTGATATCTTCTCGAGAACGATGTTTTGGTACTGGATCTAAACATTCTACAGAAGTGTCACATTGTGGTAGTCTTTTAGACTTAGACCACCATTTGTACATATTTATCCATATTTCTACCTCTTCTTTTGCATTTTCAAAATCAGTATAAAATTTACTAGGATAAAGTGATTCCAATAACAAACTCCATATATTTTGTGGGATGTCTTCTTCACACTTTTTATACCAAAGGCCATATTCCTGAAATAAATTTAAAACTTGGCTAAAATAGTATCACTTTATATTTATTAGATAATAATTTTACCTAACATAAAAAAATTTCTTCAAATACAGTTTCTACATAAACATTGCATATTTACCTTCAAAATTTTATCAATAATCTCTCTCCAAAATTTACATATAGTTCTTAATTTAGTAAGAGTTACTGGATCTATGTATAAAAATATTTGTTCCCAAATCTCTATAGGAAATGTCATCTTTTCTGCTTCTTTAAAAATTACATATAATGAGTAATGTTAATTGTTGAACATTATAATATTTTGAACAAATTAATTAATTAATAATTTTGTATTATGTTTGTTTATTCTATTCTACTATTTTCCATTTAAAATTTACAAGATTTTATTTTTAAATATTGTTGTCATTAAACAAATTATGAGAAACAGAATTAACCATTTCTGTGATTAGTTGGAATATAAGAGGGCAATTTCAAAAATATCATATCCAAATATAAAAAAAATTACTTACTGTATATATACTATACCGATTAGAATAATCGATTATTTGCAATTTATTAGTAACCACCATGTGCAAATTTTACCACGTGTGCATAAGTAGTACCTAGTAATATGTATCCATATTTTGAATTATGTTATTGTTCAGAAAAAAAACAATTGATGTTATGTGCGTCCTAAGAATACGCGCATACAACACAATGCAAATATGATGTTTACTTGTTGTCCTAAAAGAGGGCGTTTCGAACTGTCTATAGTTAGATGGAAAGTTGACATAACCAAAATTTGATAATTTGTATACGTGCAACGTGTCTTTTAAGCAGCAACAATGAATCCAAACAAGTCGAAATTATCAAAAAGTATTTTAGAAATGAAGGTATACTTGATATTTCTTATAATTGTAATATTATAGTCAAATATAATGTAGTCTACAGTAATACGAGTCTCTACACGTGGTATTGCTTTTGTAACCATTGTAACTTCATTTGAATTTAAATTGTAACGTGAACTATGCTTCGTGTAAATTTATATTTATTTAAAAAAATATTTATAGTTTATGAAAAGGACGAAAGAAAAGGTGGAAAAGCAGATGATACAAGAAGAAGGAGAAGAATATTTTGGTGGACAACTTTCAATTAAATTAAAAAATGAATCGTAAGTATATTAAATCCTTTTCAAAAAGTTTCTAGATATTAAACATGCTAATTTTTAAATAATTATATAGAACAAGAATTTTATCTATTGTTCCTATTTTAGGGAGAAATTTGTCATCGAACCTAGTTATGTGTTCTGTGAGCAATTGATCGATGGTAGGCTAAGTTTTCAAGGTATGAATCCAGAGTTAGAGAAATTATTAGAAATGGAATACAATAATAAGCAAATGGAGTTGGAAAAGAAACAAGAAACAGATGTAACAGACGAACAACTGGCAGAGGAATGGATTTCGCGCAAAAAGGGAAAGAATAAATATAAATTTCAAAAGAAACAGACAGAAAAACAGACAGAAAGTGATGAACCGGTAAAAAAGAAGCCAAGATTTTTAAAACCAGTTGATTAGTATTTTTTTTACAAATTTATGTAAATATATGTACATAATTTGTATATTTATACATTTTGTTCATTTAAATGAAATAGATTTGTTTATAGTTATATTTAATTATATGTACTATAAGAAGACTGCTCTAAATACGTGTAAATATATAGGATAATTAAATTTATTTAAGTGTTATTAACAGAAAAAGTTAATATAAGTTAGTAAAATAATATAAAGTATATGGAATGTTTTTGAGAGTACCACTTTGGAACTCCTTAATTGTCTTTTCTAAATTGTTCTTTGTAACTTTGCTTTCTTTAGGAAATATATTTATAATTTTATGTGCTTTTATAAGAATCATTTGTAAATGAATCTAGCAAAGCATTGAAAGTATCGACGCATACTCCATCGGTACCATCTAGCTCTATGCCTTTTTCCCAAATCGTATCAAAACTGTTGTCAGGAAATGTAACACCAATATTTTCAAATATATTTCGTATTTCTTCTTTACTTCGAATCTACAAAAATGTATAATATAATACATATAATATTAAGGTTTATAACTTAGTGATATATACCTTGAAAAAATCTGTATGATTCAGATTATATTTTGTAAAAATACTGGGGAAAATCAAAGCATAAGCACTGTCGATCCTGGAATATTCCTTATCATCGTGAGCACATTGTTTGGGTGCGATCATATAGGCTTTATTTTCATCTTCGACTGGAGTCGTGGTTATATTTGCATTATTTTCTATAATATTAAATTAGTTCCATCAATGAAGTAATTATCAAAATCCTAAATTGTATTCTATGAAAATAAGCATTGCTACTATTTTTTGTTATTGGTAATGTTGGAAATGGACATTTCCAATTTAAAATATCCACTACATTCTTATAGTAAAGTTTTCCATTTTGCCATAATCCTAAAATATCAAGTAACGCATCGAATAATTCTCTTATAGGATGTATATTGTATTTTCCCAAAACTGCAAATACATCTTCTTTCGATAGAGTACCGGTAAATTCCTAAAGATTTATTTTCAAAAGAATTGATATCACATTACAAATAATTATTATATCGTTACAATATTGTATAAATACGATTACCTCGTCTATAGAGACTAAATCTTCATAAATATCCAAAAAATGAGTACTCGGAACATGTTTTTTAAGATTATCACGTAAACTATGTAAGTATCGTAAATATTTCCATTTCAAAATTGGCTCATCATCTACAGATGATCCTTTCAATGCATCAGCCACCGAAAAAGTTTCTTTTTCCGATGGTTTACCAAATACAGTTGAAGGAGGTAAACATACCGCGTTTGAATTTCTAAAAAAATATTTAATAATTTATATATTACATACTCGATCATTAATCTAATATTAATAATCCCATTTTTTTATTACTTCACTTGTCCGAGGGTAAGCTGCGTGCGTTTCAAGAAATCTGCTTGAACGTGATTGACTAACGTAGTCGTATCGCAGTTCCCGCCTTTTATAATCCTTTTAACTCGTAATCCTTTTATATCGCTATTAGTTTTTTTGCCGAAGCAAGCGCGCTCATTAAAGTGGCAATTGTAACTACATAGACAGAATTACTTTCGAATTAAATTATAGAAGATATCGATAAACTTTCAAATAAATAGTTGTATATATTTCGATAAAAAAATGATCGAAAACCGCGTCATCGAGAAACCTCGAATACTTCAATATGGCGGAATGGAATTATTCAGGTTTAAAAAACATACGTACATTTTTATAAATTACCAAATTATATAATCGTATTACTTTCTATTGATCTGTGCTCCTTCATCTTCACTCGTTTCTCGAAATCTACAGAGACTAACGTCACCGCGTGTAACAGATTTTTTCTCGATCTCGGGTGGATTAATTAATTCGGCCACAGTCGCGTCTGATAGACAGATGCTAATATACATGTGTATGCTCTTTTTATTACTTTTTTTTGTCAAAGCGACCTCGAATTAAAAATATGTACCAGATTTAAACTTCTTGCCGAAAGTCGTTTGTAAAGGGTCCATACCCATCGGGAGATACGGCACTAAATAATGAGTCTTTCCAACCTCTTTGTTCCAGTAGCTTTTCATCACAGTATTTTGCAACTCCCAAACGAGCGTTTGGAACGGCGTTAAGTGCTGATATTGCAAACATTCTTTCACCTTATACAAAGCAACGGTACGTACGTTTACTTCGAATTTATTTTTTCTACAAATTTATCCTAGCCTAACTATATGCGAAGCATGTGGTCAATATTCGATAATGTAATTTATTATATGGTTTCACCTACAGTTAGAGGCATTCGCTTCTGCTACTAGAGACTCGAATTTTGCTCTCGTCGGAGTTAGAAAACTATATGATATTTATATTTTGCAATAGTTATCATTTATTCAGACTTACGGTCGAGTTCGAATCAGGATCGTTTTTGTGCTTCGAGCGAGCGTTTCCGGATTGATTATCCGGCTTTTTACCAGAGTTTGCCATTATTTTAATGATTTTTCTGGACGATAATAAAATATAAATATATAATTAATAAAATATTACGAACACATGTCCGTTTGACAGCACACGTGATATTTTGTTAAAACAAGAGAAAACATTTAGTATAATAAAATAATAGTAATAGAAAAACTAAAACTATACATTACTTATAATACTAATACATATCTCTACTGTTATCTATAAAATTGTTAATCTATATTAAAGAAATATCGATTTACACTAAGCAAACAGCATAATATAAAACATGCCCCGAGGTAAATGTGAAAGCAGCTGCCGGCATGCCGAAGCGTGTTACTTCGCTAACAAATTATGCCAATTACGATTCCGTTCCAATTCTCGATCGGGATAAGATATGCTTATGCAAATTTTCGGCAAACGCAATCAGAGATACCTTGTCCCTGCACCGAGAATAGATTAAAAAAAAAAAAAAAAAA
>JAIFRP010000038.1:681672-705444 GCA_032403825.1 Odynerus spinipes | reverse complement strand
AAAAAAAAAAAAGAAAAAAGGATCACGCATATGCATTCAAAATAAGAAAGTAAATAACGAAGCCGGTTTTTTTCGCCGGACAACGAAGGCCACGCGTTAAAACATAAATTTATCGAAGGACGAATTTCGAGTGCTTTTTTTTAACTACTACATTTTTTAAATCGACTTTGATTCGCGGATGAACATAAGTACAACGTTGCGTCTTACGTCCGTGAAAGAAAAAAATATCGTATTGATTTATATAGAAAAAAACGTAGGTGCGTAAATTATACTTATCGAAAAAAAAGGTTTCACAGTCTAAAGCACGAAGATATTAGGCACTGCGAGGTAAAAAGGCGTGAGACGGAGTCACGATGGAGCAAGGAAAACATCGGCAGAGAAATCCTTTATATTTTCGGACGAATTTGCTCATTACAAGGTATCTAGTACACGAGTCCTACGAGGATCCGTGTACGTACATGTGTAGTACGATATAGGTAGAAACATAGTATACGTAGCACATAAGCTCTCGTCGACGATTCTCCAGCTTCTAGGAGCGCGCTCTCTCGTGTCACTTAATTATCGCTCGCAATTAAGCGCGTGTTTTATTGAACTCCGAGATATGTGCGCGCACGGAGCAAGAGAGATCATGGGAAAGATCAGCTATGTACGTTCGGACTGTTAGTGTCGCTCGAGTATGCAGTCAAAAATATAGCACCGGCTGAATCACGAGACTACATAATTGCGTCGCCGACCAAACGCTCGGCGTAGACTCAGCTCCGTTTTCTCAGCTTTTTTCTCTCTCTCTCTCTCTCTCTCTCTCTCTCTTTTTCTTTCTCTCTGTCTCTTTCTATACAACTCTCTTGGTTTCCTTTTTCCATCTCTCTTTTTTTCTCTCACACTTTCCGTGCATCTCCCCGTGGGGATAATAGCCCTACGCACAGCCAGATTTCAAGATAACAACGAATGGGTGGCCATTTAAACATCCAGAAGATCCAACCAAAAGCATCAGCGATTCCGACATTAAATTATTCGATCGTTACTCCGATCTAAACGTTTGAATTTTCTCTATCCTCGTAGTACGAGCTGCGAACGCGTTTCATTTTTTAAAAGGTGCGATGCAATAAGAACTTTGACTGGGATTATTTATATCGTCCTCGGGATTCCTTTACAGAATCTTCACTCACCATCTTTATCTCTGTTTATCTCTCTAGCTTCGTGCATCCTTCTGGGATAATCCCTATTCACGGGTTAAGGATAAAGATTGAAAGATAAAAGCGTGAGCCGAATGGACGGTCGTTTAAGCGTCTAGGAGATTAAAGAGAAGTCTAATTATGAGGTTTCCTTGTCATGGGAAAGGTCATGTACCGCGTGCCATGAGAGTCCCAAGTGGAACTGTACTGTCTTCGTTAATGAAAAGGTATCGGTAGAGATTTGTTAAGATAACAAAATAATACGATTGATTGGTATTTTTAAAAATGTATTACATATAAATGAAACTGTATGTATTTACAAATTTTATTTTATTCAGGGCTTTCACGAAGTATGGACCATTTTTAAAGGTCCATCTCTAGAATCGTTTCCTGATCGAGGAAGAGTCACCGGAATAGCCCGACGAGAACGTTTTTTGAAATGGGTCCTCATGTTGCTACTCTGGGAGAAGTAGAGACCACGTTTGGAATAGGAATAGGATTTAGAGATGGTATGAGAGATAAGGTATTCAAATGGTGCTTCTTAGAGAATATAAATTAAAAATATAATTAAATTATTACTTATAAATTAAACTCTATGCCTATATGTACAAATTATATATAATTTCAGTTTTCTCACAAAGTATGGACCGTTTCGGAAGATCCATCTCCAGAATCAATTCTCGATTGAGAAAGACTCGCGGGAATAGGCTGCCGAGTACACTTTTTAAAGTGAGTCCTCATATTGCTACTCTGAGAGAAGTTGAGACCGCATTTGGAACAGGAATAGGGTTTACAGCCGGTATGAGAGTTTAGGTGAGTCTTTAAATGGTGCTTCTTAGTGAAGGCCTTGGAACAGAGAGTACACTGATAAGGCTTCAGCCCGGAGTGAAGCTTCGTGTGAAGCGTCATGTTCGATCTGTCCGCGAAAGCCTTCTGACAGATGTGACATCGATAGGGTCGCTCGCCGGAGTGGGTCCTGAGATGCTGCTTGAGGAGCATCTTACGAGAGAAGGCCTTGCCGCATTGTTCGCAACTGTGAGGCTTCAATCCGGTGTGTATCTTAGCGTGCATGTTATAAGCCACTCGTTGATTGAAACTCTTGCCGCATACCTGGCAAGCGTATTCCTTACGATTGCGATGGATCTTCATGTGCGAACTGAGGTAACCACGATCGTTGAAGTATTTCCCGCATTCCGGGCAGCTCGCCGCGAACTCGCGCGTACCCTCGTGTACGCTACGGTGATACTTGTAATTGCGCAACTGCGAAAATTCCTTCCCGCAATCGGTGCAACGAAACGGCTTCTCTTTTCTCCCCTCGGTCCCCTTCTTTTCGTTCCCTCCGGAAGGAGGAGGAGGAAGAGGGGGAGGAGAATCTTGCGATTCCTCCACTTTTCGTAGCTCGTCAGTCCCTCTCGAATCGATCGTGCTGTCGGATTCGATCCATTGCCTCTTCGTCGACAAGGAATCATCCTCCTTATCCTTATCCTTATCCTCTTCAACTTTGACCGGTACTTCCTCGACGTCGTCGCTACCGCCAACCGTCAGGTTCGATGCAACTTTCGATGGTGAATGATAAGGCCTGACGATTTGACGCCAAGGCGACGCCGTGATCACGCGATTCGCCACGTGTCTCCTTTGCATTTTCCACCATCTTTTTTCCTCGGACTCCGCCATCGTAGGCATCTCGTTCAACCGCGGGTAATCCGGTTTGTTCGCCGATCCATCCACACGGTCGGCGCATTTCAATGACGCCAATGACGTCAATCGCGTCTCGCAAGAGTCTAAAGGAAGTCGGAACGATTCTCGGGGAGCTTCGTCCACGACGTCTTCGTTTCCGTAGCCACGGACGGGATATCGATCGTATGGTGTACAACACGACGACGTTCTCTTCGAATCGAACGTGTACGATGTATCCTCGTGATCGAGAGTATCGCGGAGCATCGCAGCGGGCAGGGGTGGAAGACGGATATGCAAGATGGCAGCTGCACGTAGAAACGATTTTAATCTCGCCCGGGACACCTTCGTGCTACCGGTGTAAATAAAATCGAGGATGGCTGCTAATTCGATCGACTCGATCTCCGCGAGGACTATGGTCATCGGCTCGAGTTGGCTCCAGCAATTGCCGTGGGTCTGCAACACTTTCTGCGGGAAAGAAAGGATTCGAAGCAAATGTACTTCTGTTTTTTTTTCTTTCTCTTTTCTAGATCGAATATCAAAGGAGGATAGCGAAAGATCGACACCGTCCTCGTTAAATATGCGAAAGCAATAGTTGCGTAACCGATTTAAAGAAGAAGCAAAAAAGAAATAGTAAAAGAAAAGTAACGAACCTGTAGATAGGGACTAGCTGCTGAAAGAACGAGTCGATGCGTTAAAAACCTTTCACCACCGAGGCAGCAGAGAACGACGTCCGCGTACGTGCGGGATAAAGTTACTTCTTTTAGAAAATTCTGTATATCCGGCGACGCTTTCCCGTAAAGACATATCGTTTCTCCCATTTTTTTTTCTCTCTTTTCTTTCCCCTTTTTAAACGGGGGTGTCGAATTCGTTCCGGGAAAGACACCCTTCTTTTAGCTCTCGTCGATTCGCTCGCTTAACGGATTCCTAATCGCGCTTCTGGAGCACTTCTGAACGCGCGATGATCTTTTATACCGGTTCTCCTGGCGATCGATGATCGATACTTATCTTCCGTTCACTTTGAATACTTTTCGATGAAGTAATCCTCCTTTATGGTTAATAAAATTAACGCGATCGCTCCTCTACGCACATTCTCCCGATGCGTTTTCTTCTTAGGTTTCTCGCTTTCTTTTCTAGTTTCTATTTCTCCTCTTTTCGACAAGAAATCAGGTTGCCTCGCGATAGTCGAGCGATCCACTGTGACTGTATCGAGAGGTCGACGGACATCCGAAAGACTCCGCTGTGTCCGTGGAGCCTACTACCTTTTCTCCGTACGATCTTTTCCGAATGGAGCTGCAGAGAGAGAGAGAGAGAGAAAAAGAGACAGAGACTGAGAGGACGAGGTGCGAGTTGTCTTCTACCAGCCTACCACGTTTCTCTCTCCCACTCTCTTTGCAACCCTTCCTCGTACTAGCTCGCGAGAGCATTTTCGAAACAACGTCGACTTTCGATCTTGAGTTTCTTTCGTTTTTATAATAGCGAAGAATCGTTTGCGTCACTGTAACCTCTTTCTAACGTCCAGTGTAAGGAGTAACGAGATTTTCCTGGGGTGGGGGTGTATAAAACGCGTTCTAAGATTTTTCTAACGTTTCATTCATTAACAAAGTTTACCAATTACAAGTATCCCATTTTGATCTCGATTTTTTTCTTTCGTTTTTAATAACAAAGAATCGTTTGCGTCGCCGTAACCTCTTTCTAACACCCCGGTGTAAGAAGTAATGAGATTTTCCTGGGGTGCGGGGGGGTTCCAAACGCGTTCTAAGATTCTTCTAAAATTTGATTTATTAAAAAAGTTTAATAATCAAAACTCCGATTGAAATATTATAATCATGGTCACTATCGGTACCGAGGCGAAATTGAAAGGCTGGTCACCTCCGACGTCTTACAAGCTCCAAGATAATATTATCTCTTCGGATCATGCGACAACGAAGGCCTTTGTTCCATCTTACGAAAAGTACGTACACGTTCCAACGTCCTCGTTATTATCGTTCGATGTTCCATCCGTAAGGATACACGATGCCCAAAGCCTGCATATTTATGTGTACTTATTTATATGTACGCGTGTTGGGCAAGAGCCAAGTGTGACATAACGCGCGAATGCTCGCGCCTATATGCAAATCCATCGATGATCTCGATCTCGATCACGACACCACGCCCGAAAGAAATATGTAATCCGACGGTTTACGTTTTCGTACACAGAGAGAGACGTCCCTGCATCGAGCTACTATTGACGAACGAGTATCAGAGGATTTGGTGGAGAGAAAAGAAAGCCTGGGAGAAGGCGGTCATCCCGAAGAGCACCACGAGGAAATTATTACCGCGAATGGTAACGAAGATTTATTTCGATCCATGATTGTTAGGCTTGTGGTTATTTTTTTTGTTTGTTTTTAATTATGTTCGGGTATTTCTTTTCCGATACTTTATTTACTTATTATACTTATTTACTTATTATTTACTTATTATAGTACTTATTTTAAATATTTATTATATTTGCTTGGAATATTTAACTTTATCATCGACAATCTTATACAAATCTTTTACTTTTTTTAAAGTGGTAAAAATCCAAACACGTATAAACTGTATTTAGTGTGTACTTCGTTTCAAATCGAGTATCCCGTAGGTAGTCAAGAAGAAGCCGAGAAAGGATAGTGGTCCACCAAACCCTCAAGCGGGAGAAACTACGAAGAGATCGAAAAAGGGAGGAAAATCGGTTACGGTTAAAAATTGAAACACCGTTCGACTCTTCCGAATAAGATTCCCACATCAAAATCATCCCAGTTGTTAAAAAAAAAAACAACAAAAAGCTACATATAATAAAACGATCGAGATCGTCTTGATCTTCGGGATAAAATGAAAAGAGTTCCCTTAATTATAAATATTCACCGTGCGTATTCGTTATCGGTTCCCACAACGAAGCTTCGCCAACGTGGACTTAATCGAGGACCTTGAACGAGATTTGTCGTTTTATCCCCGACCGATCCAGCTTTCTATTAATCCTAAAACTCACTCTCGCGACCTATATCTATCGAAATACATAACCCGATCGACGGCGTGCATAAATGACTATATCGTTGGATGGTACAGATCAGTAGCAGAAACACGTGTTTCTCCTGCATTCTATATACCTGTGCTTAATCCGCTCTCGAGATCCCCACCTGCCGAACGATGTAAGGTTTCGGTAAGCTCCGGCGTGCTTTTACCGTACCAGTATAGTTCATGAGCGCTGCCACGTATATCGCCATTTTAATACGACGACTACGGCGTAATAGAAATTCTTTGCCGATAAGTGTATCGAATAAGAGGGAAAGCAATATTATTTCATGATCGACCGTGAATTCGATGTGATTAATTTTTACGAGTGAGTGAGCTTTAAATTAATCATTCCAATCTCGTGCACGTTTGTGATTACGTTTTTAAAGAATAACGGTGATGTAGTTACGGCGGAACTCCGTTTATATGAACGTGTCGGGGAATAAGTCGGTTCTATAGATAATAAGAGCTAAGCTAAAGTTCTGATAACCAAGCGCTACTAAAATTTCGTTCACATAAACGGAGTTCCACTCTATTCGGTGATCCTTATACTTTAAGTTTCAATTGCGATAGATAAAGAAAAAAGGATCGCTAGGAAACGACGATCCCGAATGAATCCTGTTATGTTTCGACGAAGCGCTCGCAAGACGTGAACTATGAATCCATCGGAATCGCAGCAGAATCTTCTCAGCAATGAAGCTAGAGCAGCCTCCGAACAATCGTTGAATCCACCGACCGATTATGCGCTCGGACCCGTCGAAAAGCATTTTCTGTTAAGTGCAGAGAGGGGTGACTGCGCTACCGTCAAAAGGTACAGGATGATGAACTAGATGACATAATGAACGTTAATTAGCGATGATGGGATATTGATGATGAAAATCGCGTTGAACAGGTTACTGGAAGACAACAAGGATCATCCGGAGCTTTTGAATATAAATTGCGTCGACCCGTTGAATCGATCGGCCTTGATAGCGGCGATTGAAAATGAAAATATCGAACTTATTAAATTGCTACTCGAATTGGGGATACAAGTGAAGGTGATAATACGATAAAAAAAGGATCGAACGATATTTTTTGTAATACATAAATTTTAGCGTTAATTACGATTGCAGGATGCGCTGCTTCATGCCATAAAAGAGGAATACGTGGAAGCTGTGGAGATTTTATTGGAATGGGAAGAGAAGATACACGTCCAGGGCCAGCCTTACGTAATTAATTAAATCATATTACTAAGTAACATTTTTTTTTATATACATTTATAAGAAAGATAAGTCAATGTTATACTTATTTCAGAGTTGGGAAGCCGTAGACAGATCGTCGTCGAATTTCACACCAGATATAACACCCCTCATATTGGCAGCACACAAAAATAATTATGAAATATTGAAAATACTTTTGGATCGTGGAGCGACACTTCCAACGCCTCACGATGCCAGGTGATTTTTTACGCGCACTTTATATAATCTTTGGAGAGACATCTTTAGTAATGTAATTATTTTGTAATCGTAGATGCGGTTGCGACGAGTGCGTTACATCGAGCACACAAGACTCCCTTCGGCATTCGCAATCTCGCATAAACGCGTACAGGGCTCTAACGTCGCCGTCTCTTATCGCGCTTTCTTCCAGAGATCCACTTTTAACAGCGTTCGAACTCTCCTGGGAGTTACGTCGTCTAAGTCGAATGGAACAAGAATTTCGATTCGAATACAACGTAAATTCTCTCGGATGGAAAATTCCATAATTCTTTGTTTATTTTTTAAGAAATTATTTTCTCACGTTTCCGTATACATTTTTTTTTTAGGAAATGCGAGAGCAAACGCAAAACTTTGCGACCGCTTTATTGGATCACGCACGCACGTCTTACGAATTAGAAATTATGCTTAATTATAACCCCACGGGAGATAATTGGGAACCAGGAGAGCGACAAACTTTGGACCGATTAAAACTTGCGATAAAGTACAAGCAAAAGCAGGTAAATGTTACTCTCTACACATACGTGTACAAATATTGCCTATCGTCAGGGTGCATGTTTACGGATCTATCCGCTAGATAGCGTTCGCGGTCGAGCGCGAAATACGAAACTTTTTCAAATAATACTTTGGATCTATATATCGTTAAAAAAGGAATTTTCTACAAAAATTATAAAAATTAATGTTTAGTTTCTTTCCGTTTTAGTTCGTGGCTCATCCAAACGTACAACAATTATTAGCTGCTATTTGGTACGACGGTTTACCCGGTTTCAGAAGAAAAAGTATGATAGGTCAGTTCATCGAAGTTGGAAAGCTCGGTGCTATGTTTCCAGTGTACAGCACGATGTACATGTTATCGCCTACTTCACAAATGGGTACATTCATGAAAAAACCATTCGTTAAATTTATTTGTCACTCCTCGTCGTACGCTTTCTTTCTCAGTGAGTATATTGCGATTCGTAAAGATTAAGTTTCATAAGTATCACGTTTTATAAAGAGAAATCAAAATTACAGTGTTACTTGGAATGGCGTCTCAGCGAATCGAATATTTGGCGATCGAATTATTTGGTACCCCATGGATGCGAGAGATACTTGCAGGATGGAAAAGGCGAGAGCGAGGCTGTATACCGGGTTTCGTGGAATCTGGCGTTATTATCTACGTAATAAGTAAATCAATTTTATTTTGATGTTAGAAAAGAAAAAATAAGGCAAACGAGAGAAATGCAATGATATATAATTTATGAATATATGTGTCGGTAATTATGAAAATGGCCTAAAACATATATTTTCTTCCAAGATAGACTTTGCACAAATTTTTACCAATATTTCCACTTATTGTTATGCATATATCGATACGACACGAAATACCAGACCCGTTTCAAAATTACCGATACATATCTAATTGTAAGCAAAACTTAGTAATTTCTTCTGAACACCGCAGGTTTAGTCATCGGAGAAATAAGATCGCTATGGGCGGACGGGTTACTCGAATATGTATCAGATCTATGGAATATAGTGGATTTTGTACAAAATACATTTTACGTTACATGGATAAGCTTGCGAATGGCTGCCTGGGTAATAGTGCAGGTATGTTGAAATCATTTTTTCATTTTTCCCAAATATTCTATACTTGAGTTATATTCCTCTCGCACACAGAAAGAATATTGGAGTGGAGAAGATCCTTGGTATCCAAGAGATCAATGGCACGCCTTCGATCCTATGCTATTATCCGAAGGAGCCTTTGCCGCTGGAATGATATTTAGGTAATTCATCCGTCGATCGTTTAACCGGGCTTTTGAAACTTCGTTTTTTCTAAAAACAAGCGTCTCACTTTTACCTGTTGCAGTTTCTTGAAACTCGTACACATATTCAGCGTAAATCCACATCTAGGACCTCTGCAGATTTCTTTAGGCAGAATGATAATAGATATCATTAAATTCTTCTTCATCTATACTCTCGTTCTATTTGCTTTCGGTTGCGGTAAGTTTTTCTCAAAATTATAAAAATTATTATATACTATATACACTTTTGGTTATAGGTATGAACCAATTGATGTGGTACTATGCAGATTTGGAAAAGATGAAATGTTATCATATGCCTAACGGATTGCCGGACTTTGATAATCAAGAAAAAGCTTGCTCGATTTGGCGAAGATTTGCTAAGTATAAAAAATATCATTTTTTAGACTTTTCAAGATGATGGAACGATTCGCTGAACATACGCGTTCTTTTCCAGCCTCTTCGAGACCTCGCAATCTCTGTTTTGGGCGAGTTTCGGTATGATAGATCTGATGTCTTTCGATCTAACTGGAATAAAGAGTTTCACAAGATTCTGGGCACTGCTTATGTTCGGCTCGTACTCGGTTATAAACGTTATCGTATTACTTAACATGTTGATCGCTATGATGTCCAACTCTTACCAGATTATCTCGGTATTTTATATACAGGGTGTTCATTTGAAAACTTCAGGTCTGAATATCCCCAAAACGACGAGTAATCTGAAAGATATACAGCAAATAAAAAATGAATAGAATTGTTTGATCTCTCCCTCGAAACTGTGAAATTTTCGTATAAAACATTTTTCACGACAGTACGTTGTTTTTGCGATATACAGATTAGAAGTTCTCAAATGAACACACCGTATAAAATAATATAATTACCTATTGATTTAAAAGAAATCAACGATAAAGTATAATTTTGTGATCTGTAGGAAAGGGCCGATACAGAATGGAAGTTCGCGCGAAGTCATCTCTGGATGAGTTACTTCGAAGACGGCGATACCGTCCCACCGCCATTTAATATGGTTCCAACGAGTAAATCCTTTAACAAAATTATTAAATGCGGTAAAGGTGGCCGACCAACTCGGTCCTTGATCGTAAGCACTCTTTTCTCCCAACTTTCTATCATTTTCACGATAGAAACCCGAACACTAGCGTCGTACTTATGTTTTTTTTTTTCTTTTAGAAAAAATCCCGAGAGAAGGCAATGGCTAGACACGACACGGTAATGCGCTTGCTTATTCGTCGTTACGTGACAGCGGAGCAAAGAAAACGCGATGAATTTGGTATCACCGAGGACGACGTCATGGAAATTCGACAGGACATTTCTACGTTGCGATACGAGTTGATTGACATTCTCCGACAAAATGGAATGCGTACGCCGGCCATTGATAAACAGGAGGGTGCACGTTAGTAGAATTTTTATACTGCTATCGTGTTAAAGTTTCCATATACTTGAATACATTTGTAGATCGGATATTATAGTGTGTCGGACCGTGTTTCGTTCTTCGTGTATCAAAAAAACCTAACAAACGTATGTTTCTTTATAGTATCCGGTAAAAAGGGTCGTGTGATGGAACGTCGTTTGCAAAAGGACTTCCAGATCGGAATAGTAGAGGGTATCGTGAATGCGGTAATACAAAACGAGAAGGAGCCGAAGGATGTGTTCAGTCAAATCGCTAAAGCGATCGGTCGCAGAAGTAGCGGTGGTAGCAAGAAGAAAGATTGGAATGCTGTTGTTCGGAAGAACACGCTTGCTAAAGATCCTATTGGAAGTAAGAACGAGGCTGTTATCAAGCAAACGAGACGGAGTTTTCGAAGACACATGGAGCGTAATCCTGATTCCGATTTGGCGTCTCTCGATCCCAACCGTCTCGTCGAATATAATCCAAATCTGTTGGAAGTTTCGCCTACGACGAGAATCGCTTATGCCAAGTTCATCATGGGTCGAGTTAAACCGGGCGAGGGTGGTGAAAATGACGAAGGTTGGTTTGTCATGTGTATATACGCGATTTGGTTTTGGATTAGTGTCTTTTGAGAAAATTTATTCTCATTATATAATTTTTCTAATTTCCATTGTATGACTTGTATAATTTGCATAATTTCATTACAGGTAAAAAAGAAGAAGGGTCGGCAGGAGGAGCAGGAGGAGCAGCAGCAGCAGCAGCAGGGGGTAAGAGCGCGACCTCCTCTCAGAGGTCGAGCGTCAAAGTAGGAGCGCCCGAAGGTGAACGTCCAAAAGCCATTTTAACCGAGTCCCTGAAGAAAGGTATATTAAAATCCATGAGCGCTGGAAGTATCGACAAACAGGGCGACAAGTTAGGCGTGGATGGAAAGTCATCGGAATTCAGGGCTCCATCTCCGATACCGGAAGAACCGAGAGAAGAAGACGCTGTAAAATCATCACCCGAGTCCAAGGCTTCAGCGGACAAACCTCAGCCTGGCAAAGCTGAGCCGGAGAAGGCACCACAGGCTCAGGGTAAAGATCAAAACGCGGACGATGCGAAGAAGAAGGAAGAGGAAGAGAAAAAGAAGAAGGAAGAGGAAGAGAAGAAGAAGAAAGAAGAGGAAGAGAAGAAGAAGAAAGCAGAGGAAGAGAAAAAGAAGAAGGAGGAAGAAGAAAAGAAGAAGAAAGAGGGTGAAGATAAGAATAAAGATGAAGCAAAACCTTCGAAGCCCGCGCCACAAGAAGATAACGTCCCAGTAGCCACCACCAAATTACGTGGGAAATCTAAAGCTACCGGTCAAATCATGGGCGGATGGATTTAATTCTTTAAACAAAAAATGCACCGTTATTTGTAATTATCTCTCGTTCGTGCGATCATCGGTCTTCATTCGCGTATGAATCGTTATGTTACTGGAGGCACAGCCAACGCATACACCATTTTTAAATAACGACCAGGTCGTTTCGCTGTTATAAAAAAAAAAATGATGTACAAGGCGATTTCGATGACACAAATGCGTTCAAAACGCTCCATCTTAACGTTAAGATTCGCTCTTCCGTATCTGCATCACTCGACAGTCATTTAGGAATATTCTAAGGTTAAAACCTATGTAAAGTCTAACTATACATACTCAACTTTTTGGAAATCATATTTATTATTGTGTAACATATTGTATAAGTAACACCGCTCGTTTTTTGACACTAACACTTTCTACGAATTTATTCTACCTTGTTGTTGGATACTGTGTCTTATTTTTCGACTACTACACGGCAGTTGGAAGTGGAAGAGTGAACGATATGGATGACACGAGGTGGATGATATGAACATCGTATTATATCGTATATGCATACCGACATATTATTACTATATAATAATAATATGTGTATGTTACATTCTCGACAATTTTGTTTATAACTATACGTAGATTTGTACAGTATGAAATTTTTGCTTTATTTTCACTAAAATATATTGCCCATCTTGTCTATTCAAAATACTCCATCTATTATGTTACATTACACATTGGTATATCAACAAATATATTACACCACAGGAAATATACAAATACTTATTGCGAACTAGAATATGTGCAGGATTTCTAGATACATACAAAGACATGTACGTTGTATTTATAAACATTTCTGGAATTACCGAAAATCATTTTTCGTTTTTGAAATAATTCGCACCAAACGTAATATTCAATGGTTTTTGTTTTTTAGATACAACATACGATCGAGATCATTGGTGCGACGAGCCAAATTCGATATTCGCTAGATTCACCGATTAGGTGATCAATCATCTTATCTTATATCCACACCTTTACAAAGTTTCATACGATTATCTTCCGCCTCGTTCCTGATCCTACACATATCTGTAGAAGAAAATATTTCATACAATGAAATACTTGACATTCTTGTAGAAAATTCATTTTTGAAGTGTACGAATTCTTCATAACATTTTTGCCGAAACAATGACTATCATTCTGTCATGCGAGGATAAGAGGTAAGTGTAACCAACTGCATACTAGAAAGTACTATATCTATCGAAATTGGTCCGAAGAAATCGTATGCGGATACATATGATTATCGAGATCTTGTCATGAAAGAGCATGACTTTTGTGTTAATATCAATAGTCGAGTAACAAACATTTTCATTTATTCCGATAAAAATATACTGACTGTTTTATTCGGAGAAAATATCTGCGGAGTTTGTATACTTCTTTCAGGATTGAAAAACTGTTACCGTAATTAAACTAAAAATTAATTATACTAAATTGGTAGAGAATAGCATAGCGCATTGAACACTGTTCGTTATCACGATGAAAACACGTAACGGTGTCAAGAATTTTCTGAATCACACATGCATCCATGCGCATCCGGACACTACTATACACGCACTAGATTGTTATAACGACTTAGCAGAGAAAAATATTTGCGAATACGTTTACCAACATACCGATATTCCTGAATACATCTTTCATCGTATGCGACATAGTATTACATTTCAAGTGACACTGTGTGTATAGTGAACTGCCAAAGATAAACTCATGCCTATATTAGTGGCAGTGGTAGAACGTTAGTATTATAGTAGATGAAAAAACTTTACCATGTAAAGTAATCTCTAATAAGAAAAGTATACTCTACCTCTATCGATCTATACGATAATACTTTTATATTTCTACAGTTCATTGCCAACTATTTTTGTTTGTGTTTTAGAAGAGAATTCAAATCTTTTTATTCTTTGACTTTGCTAACAGTTTTTGTACTATTAGTAGCATTGTAATTATTTTTTGAATCTACCGCACTTAACGCTATTCCCAATTGAGCTGCGTAATACGTTAACATGATAGACACCTGAAAACAAAATTTTAATTATAATCAACGAACTTTTTAATAGTCACATATTGAATGTATATTTCGATGTACCTGAGAGTAGGGTACTGGACTACGAAAATAATTAAATCCAAGTAACGTGTCTGATATAAGAAAGCATATACTGCCAACACAGCTGCACAATTTTGTCCATGTCCATAAATCCTAAAGAACAAAAATAAATATTTTGTGTTATATGACCATCATTGAATTTTAAAATTAAAGGACTTGAAAGCAGTGGAAAACTATTTCAATCGTTAGATTTTATTTTAGACAATGTCATAAATGCATTGCTATAGAGAAGAAATATCTCAGACGTTTATTCTGTTAATACATGTGCATTTGGTTCAATTGAAATGACCCTAACTCTTCATTTAATGACAAATGATAAGATAATGGATTACTGGATTTATTTCAATGAATCCTATATGCGCAATTTGAAATATTACTTACAGATATAATGGCAAAATTGACAATTTAATCTGAAGAATTTTGGAAAAGCATAAGAATAAATTATAAATGTAGATTGTGTTATCTATGATACAGTATCCATATATAATACATATGGCTTTGGTTATCAAAATAAAGTCCCCAAAAATAGTTATAAAAGCATTGTTTGCTAACATGGTAATATTGGATAAATAATACTGACCTCAAAAAATTGTACCCGTGCAATGGCTCTCCATGCCATTGTAGTTAACAACACTGTATAAATTGGAACACCTATGACTAGAATACCACTTAGACCAGGCATCAAAAGAATTATGACTGAAACATATAATTTTTATTATTTTATATCAAGCTAATACCATAAATATTTTGAAATGTAATTTACCTAGAGAACATAAGGTGTACATTATAGCACCAAGTAAAAAGTTTATCGGCTTAAAGCCAAATGCACAGATGTACATGATTTGAGCCATAGCAAACATACACATTCCTGGAGTGAAAAAATTTGGCCATACTAACAGGGCATCTCCTATACAACTGAATACTAAACCTGTTAAAATACGTCTAGAAAAAGTGTACCTGAAGATCATAAAAATACATACTTAAAAATTATAGCACGATAAGCAATTTTATAAATAAATATGAAATAAAATTATATCGGACTTACTCTTTGGATAAATTGATTCCATGTAATAAAACAAAGACGATAAGACTTATTATTGGTAAACATTTGAAACATGCTGTTAATAAAGATGGCTGTTCTGCAAGTAGCACAAAATATACGGATACGCTTTTAAAAAATGGAACTAATTTTGGGCCAACACTTTTGATCTGTAACATAAAGAACACATGCACAATATCTGTATTTAGCAAAAACAATGACTCACATACCACCTGACCGGCATAAACATTATAATTATACTTGCTAATGAATAATAAATAACAAAAAAGAAAACTTTTCTTTTGAGATAAACAAAACTGTATATGTCAAAATAATGTAGCAAAATAATATTAAATGAAACGATACGTCAGCGCGGCGAGACAGAGACAAAGAGAAAACACAAACAAAGGAGACGAGAACGTTTTACTTTTTCTATTTATATTCTAACAAAACAAGTCGCGTTTGCCTTCGAAAATTCTTTCCAAACGTAAAAGTCGAACCAATTTCAGACTTAATTTCGATAATTACGGCAAATAACGATCGCTTCTTTAAAATATCGATTTTTTTCTTTGTTAACGACGACGACAACAATGAAAAGAAAGAGATCGAAGTTGCTTGGTAAAATAATTATTGTGGAAATATGGACTGACAAAAACATCGGTGGCGTGAAAGATATAAAAATTATATTTACTAACCACTTGTGTTGGCGATGACATTTCGCAGGAACCGATCGCCAGTATAAGAATGAAAAGGTCGTGAAATATGTTTTTGTGTCAACGATATCCAAAGCATATGTCGTCTGCTAGTGGCGCGTAGACGCTTCCCAGCGCGCTATGCGAGGAGTACTGTCGAACATGGGGTATCAATTGATCGTATCCAGTAGTGCCCAACATGACGATATTATCTAACAACACTCATCGTCTCCACCACTGATCGCGTTAACAACATTACGAACGTCACACAGGTCGAATATCCTAATCGCGAAAATGATTCCAACGAGAAGTCATCATCTTGAGTCGTCCGATGATACCGCCGTTTATCCTTTCGCATTTTTCTTATCTATGTTTTTATTATTCTTCTTCCCCTTCTTCTTCGTCATCTCCTCCTCATCTTCCTACTCCTACTCCGTTTCCACAGTTTAAACATTGATGATCGCGCGCAAGAAACAAGTTCGTTCGGTACATCTAGATACGACGTAACAGCTGGCAAAGAACTACGATAAAATATCAATAACTTTTTTTATTCTTACGGAATCTTTAAACACTTCACAAGTCAAGTCTGCCACTGATTTTTTTAAATCTGACTTTGTTTAATATGTTATAAGAACTGCAAAATGTCTACGTGTCCATGAGTCAGTAACCAATGGAATCTTTTCTTGAGGAAGTTTCACCGATTCTGATAAATAGAAAATAATTACGATGGAAATGTTACTTTACTTGAATTTTGTTTCTTATTTTCATAATTTTAATAATACGTATTTTTATTTGTAAAAGTGTAGCAAACTATTTTGTTTTCCTGTTTCGAAGTAATTATTCTCAAGTTAACGAGATTGCTATTTCTTATGTTCAATTTCTCACCTTGACTGTCCTTAAAGCTGGTACAATGCATAAGAAAGTTAATATAATTAAATTATGACGACTTACGCAACGAAAGCTAAACATGAAAGGAACAATATAGATCTTTTAATGGAATAATCATTGGTTTGATCTTTCATCGTATATAGGGACATGGTATAGGTGGCGCTGGTGTTAAAAATGCCGAGCATGCGCACGAAAGATTTTCATTGATCGATTAGCCTTGTATATATCTTGACCATTTCATTGCATACGACTTTTAGATCCTATTTTAAAAAATGATTGAAAAAAATGAAAACGCGATGGGTAACATACCGAACTATTTACTACATTCGATTAAATTAATGGTTTTATTAAAAAAAATGTATATATTACGAAAAATAATACTTTTAGTCATCTTATTTTATTTTCATGCCAAGTTCAACCCAATACACAAACACGATGACAAAGTGCGATGTTGGAAAAGGCTGGGCATAACATAAAATAAAAAGACTTTTAGGCTTCCAACTCTTCCAAGGTTTTGAGGAATGACGCCTTCTTCTGGGCGACACGATTTTTGCGTTCGGACAGGGAGAGTTTCGCGCGATTCCATCTTTTCTTGATAGGTTGCTTCTCCTTCGTAACTTTTACGTGTTCTGGATTAGCACGTATGGCTTCGTGCGCCTTTTTGTACAAGTCCTCGATCTGTAATAAAAGATTTATATTTACAAACTCAAAACATGCAATGTCATGGAATTTTTTGTTTTATAATTGTTAGCACAGGTTATGTTGTAAAATGTCTCTATAAACACATTAAACTTTTCAAAACCAATGTTATTTTTATTGTCCAACTGCGACACTACTTAGTTTGAAATCTCTAGCAGCAATTATAAGTTGGACGTGATTATAATTTGGAAAATTAATCACTTGGACTAAGAAATGAAGAATTATATGCTTACACTGCTAGCAGTAATTCCATTTTTGATGTACTGTGAGAACTGCCTCTTAAAGACTTCGTCGTCTTCCTCTTCTAGTGTTTTCATGTAATTTGCAACATGTTGACCAAAGATGTGCTTCCGGTGTACTTCGGCATTGAAAGATTTAGATTCACTGTCGTATCCAGGGAATCTCTTGGTACTGTTTAATAAAATTAAGTCATTATAACAAATTTATTATAGTAACATATTTAAAGAAAAAATACAATTGAATTATCAGAGACACTTTATAATCTTTTATGTCTGTGTAAAGTTTAGAAATTGTCATTGTAAAACACAAAGACAAAAATAAACTTTACTGCGACTCAGATGACGCGCATGTGTCAAAAAATCATCATGAATATGTTTCAAATACTTTTAAAAATTTTAATAATCTCTTCAGATTGGTTATTATTTATTACTTTTAATTACCTATGAGGGATATTAAGACCTCCGTCTACGGCACCCTTCATAGCACCAAACACCCTAGCACCGGTGGTGGTACGCATCAATCCCGTGTCCAAGTAACACCTGAATGCACCCGGGCCTTCATCCAATTCTTCGACATTGTATTCATCTCCGGTTACCTCTGTGGTACCCGCATACAAACTATCTAAGCCCAATTTTTTAAGGAGCTGTACAAAAAAACATGTATTTAATATCTACACCATACAATCACATCTTATTATGATATATTTAATTTGCCATCAGAAGTTTAGAAAAATTATCTTCAGTAATATGTCAAAGCGAGCTGGGTTAAATACTCATCAGTTTTGTGCAAAATATATTTTCCATGTATGTGAAAAAGATAAAAATGAAAATAATTACCCTTCTGGCTACCAACAGTCCAGTACAATAAGCCGAGGCATAATTGGTAAGACCAACTTTAATTCCATACCTAGGAAGTTCATGACTGTACGCAGCGCATACTATCCTATCTCCTTCGATACGAGAATAAGCGATCTATAAAAGATAAAACTTATTAAATAATGCAAGTAATTTACTCTGAAATATAACGAACACTCTATCCTGTGCAGCTTACCTGGCATGTGATATCCTTGTTGGATAAACGAACGATTAACCTGTATTTAGGTGTATTGTATTTATTCTTGTCTTGGATAGTTAATCTTTTACGTGCATAGTAATCAGTTTTACCCTCGCGACGCCTCTTGAACTTGACTTGGTAACGCTTGAAGTACTGCTTATTTTTTACGACTTTTACAAAACCCTGTAAAAAAAAATATGCGTTAGATCTTATATTATTTTATTCAAACCACGTTTTAGGTATAATAAAGAAAGAAGAGGATAATAAAATTTATAAATTGCATCCATAACCGACAGAATTAGATTGAATATTGTACGATTTCACAATTAAATTACATCGAATAATACAGAATAAAGTACTTTAAACGGATTGATATTTAGAGAAAATATTTCCGTCGACAACTCTTTAGATATTTCTTCCGTATGTTTAAAGTAATGTTGCTACAAACCCGACACGTTTCTCATGGCAGACGCAGCTACGGCTCTTCGACAATATTGAATCTCTCGGAATAAGAACCATCCTTCAAATTTCTTTTCGAAAGACAATTCGTTTTTAAAAATGAGAAATCGTGCTGTAGGATATCACTAATATTAAACGTGTAACTTTACTTACCATCTTAACAATTAATAAGCGAGTCGATGCTAATAACGCACCTACTCGCCGGATCTCAGGAGGATGAAAAGGAAACACGCGACAGTGATACCAAACGATGCAGTGTACTTTGGTTACTTTGGATCTAGGGAATACGTAAGAAAAAAGAACCAGAAATTTTTATCAATATCTATACTTTTTGTATTAGATTTTTTATCATCTCATAAATAAATTAAAAATATTAGAGCAATGTATAGAAGATAAAATGTAATAATAAAATGAGATATTGATAAAATAATGAAGAAACTAGCAGTTGACTAATCATTTAACGTTTGTTACTAAAGTGAAACCTGCGTTTTACTTTCGAACGATACCGACAGCTTGCGCTGCAGTCAGAATCGAGCACTTATGCCATCTGAACAAATAATATGAAATTAAACTTGTTTAAATCCTTACTGGCTGTGTTTATATCGAAAAGATAACTATTTATAGTTTAAACTATTAGTAAGATTAATGTAAGTAGAATGTTTTGTAATAATCTAATCTGAAATGTTTTCTTGATACTCGATAGAAGGATTTTCAAATTACACAAACTCTGACGTATCGATTCGGTAATAATGAAGATATTATTTATTATTTTCGTCGATGATTTAGAATTACAAATATGCTAATGTACATATAGTATTTTTATTTAACTTTATAATGAACGATTTTTACTAAAGATACAGATGCTGAATATATGCGTTACATATTATGTGCAATTATTTAATAGGACTCATTTAATGACCTGATCGTTCGTTGCATAACAATATTTATAGCGATGCGATTGATGTTTTTACTGCTTTTAAGTGAGACTACGAAACAATGAAGATAAAAAGAGTTGTATCTACGTCGTATTAAAGAAAAATGCGTATTATTAACAAATTGTAAAAAAGAATTGTCACAAAATAAATACGGTATGTGTTACTGAACGATATATACGTAAATCTCACAAAAATAGGAGTAAAAGCTTTTAAACATCTGTCGGCTTTTAAAATGAAAAATTAAAACACGTAAATTCGAATGTCTTATGAACGTTTATTGTCTTTGTCTATGTGAGAGGAATTCTCTATAATTGCGAATAATATACGATCAGAATTCGTCTTATCCGTATTACTGGATTCAATTTAAATAATAATATTAGCAAGATAATATCATATCAAATAAATTACTTTCGCGTAAATCAAAATACTCTCATAACTTATAATCACACTATATTTTGCGTCCGTATAAATTATAACAATATTGCACTAATTTCATTCTCGAAACGAAGAACGTGATACATTTTTTTTCTTTCTTTACCGAGCACATATAAGCCTTGCCGAATTTTTTTCTTTCTAACAAGATTTCCGAACACCCAAATCAAATATATTTTGATAATATGAATCATCAAAATCTCTAGTGCGACACATTTACTGGATGCAACATACTTTCTTACGGAACAAAAATCCTTCGACATATACGAACGAACTTCATTAAGACTATACTTAAATAATAGTTTAAAGTTTAAGACATAATCAGTTCCATATATCAGCCGTTACAAAGCTCGTGCTTCATCCAGCGTCTCTTAAAATTATTTCTTAACGTCAAACGATTATATTACGCTAGTTATAGCTCGTCGCTACTATAATACTTAAAAATTAGCGATCAATTGACGCATACCACGTGACTCGTTATTCCTTTTTAACATTGGAAGAAGCAATCGATGCTCTATATTTCACAAGATACACCCGACATAAAATGATAGATACGAGTTTTTAAAGAGGCACCAGGACGATTATACGCTACACACGTTTACCTTTACAAAGAAAAAAACAAAAAAAGAGAGAAAAGAAAAAAAATGATCGACCAATGATTCTAAGCGAGTATAATTCTTATTTTATTTTAACAAGATTCCAAAACAAAAGTTTTCATCGGTATTCTTTACGTTTACACGACGCGAACGTGTCAAAATAAATATCTATATAAAAAGGCATTAAATATGCTTGAGAACGATGATATATTAAATATTATTTATACAAGAAAAAACGGCGAGCGATATGAGGAAAAGGGTGAGAAAGATAGAAAGAAAAATATAAAGAAAGAGAAAGAGAGAAATCGAATGAATTTTTCAAACATTTAAACATCAAAATGCAAACTTCGTTGAAAAATCATTCGTAACAAATGTACAATATGAAGGAACGTCGTATCTCGAGTATTATCAATCGACGCTCATAGTCTTCTCTCTTGCTAATCGTACCTACTTCGTAGTTGGTTACGTAACATCGAAAAGGTACGCGGTACGTATAAGTTTTAATAATGATAATGAGAATAATGATGATGATAATAATTACTACTACTACTACTACTACTACTAATAATAATAATAATAATAATAATAATGACAATAATAATAACAACGATAGTGATCTAAAATTTATACGATAATATACGTATATCGTAATATAAGTCAAAATGCTGCGATACAAATATAGGCATAGTCTCGTTTGGAGCGAGTGTGCACTGACCATGTGCCGTGATATTAAATGAGTGTGCTGCTAATGGAGCGAATAGCGCGTACTGTGTCGCGACGATAAACGTTCGACGATAGAAATTCTTGTTTTATAAATACCCGTAAAGACTCGGTAAAAATTTCTCCAAAGTTTCTTATTTGTTTTCTTCTTTTTTTTTTTTTCGTTTTCTTGTTTAGCGGTCGCTCGCTTCCGATTTGTCCCCTCGCTTCCCTTATAGACGCAACATGGTTTCATTCATACTGCATTTACGCATGCATTCTAAATCATAAAATACATACACATAGGACTACACGAAGTATTCTTAATTACGATAAGATTATTTCACGTATCATGCCTGTATGTATATGCGTACGTTTTATGTTGGCAGTGTATTCAGCTCTTATTACGCGCTTTTTTTTTCATTCGTTAATATACTGGTAGTGCGGAGTTCTTATCACAGTGATACAATTGTTTCGTGCCTTACTCGCATTGTTCGACTCCTGAAATCCTAAATACTCTGTCGTATCTATAATTCTTTGCGATGTAACTATGAACGATGTGTTTTGCTATGATTCTTTTCTTTCTTTCTTTCTTTCTTTTTATTTATTTATATATATATATCTCGATAATGTATCAAAATATCGTCGAAATTTTTCATCTACAATTACTTCTTTTTTTTTCTTTCTTTCATTTTGCAGTTTGAACAAGAGTCCGTACTCTCTCGGCGTCAAAGATATTTAAAAGGTTGGCAGGAATTTAGCAGACCTTCGATAGTGCCGTTCGAGTCTACGACGATCACGCGTGTCGTAGGGATGCAAGGCAACTTAACGCTAATTGTACATCCTCTCTCTACGTACGTATCTTTATGTATATATGTGTTTATATATATATTTAAATATATATATATATATAATGTATTATCGGACAATGTCAAAAAATGCGAAGCGACGATAAAGTTACGCTAAACAAGTATCGATGTAAAAATTACAAAATCACACGATCCGAACGTCGTGCATAGTGCATACCACTAATTTCCCGTTCACGTTTCCGTGAATATAACTCGCGTATCGCGTAACGACGAAATATTTATCGTAACAGACTGACATCAGTCTTATAGAGCGCGGCAAGAAACGAATGCCCGTTTTGCGTTGAAACTATTAGTTTTAAGTTGGAAAGAGAAAGAAGATTAATATACACAGTTCATACGCGTGCGAACATTAAAGGACTTGACCCCCGAAAAGAGGGGTGAATAAATTATTCTCAAAAAGAATCAATACGCTTCTCGAGGTAGTGACGCAGCTTCCTCCGAAAAAGCCGCCCTGCCTATTTTAGGATCAACAAAACTCGCCTCGTCTTGTATATATGTCTCCTTCTCTCTTTCTGTGTAGATATATATATATATAATATATGTATATATTATATCATATAGTAATGCATACTTGATAGATAGTTCGCTAGAAGTACGATTATATCGAGCGATCGTTAAGAAAAGTCTTTCTCTTCCCCTGAATTCAACGATGTACTTTCCGAGAATCGCTTTTCAGATGGCCACTCTATCAATAAGAAGACACGTCATTGCATTTTACGGTCGCTCATTTCGTTCACGGGCAAAAGGGACGTGTGTGTGCGCGCGCGCGCGCCGGCAGTGACAGTCAAAAGGCGAAGTCAAAAGGGAGAAAAAGAGAGAACAAATTACGATGGGTGATAAGTTCGAGTCGTTATCAGGACGTACGCGTCCTTTGATAGGATTCCATCGATTTACATCGATCTATCGATCGTTTGATAGATCGATTGATTCTTCTCGTTTTCCATGATCCTTCTCATCGATGTCATACCATAATTCGTACTTCCGCTTTTGTACTCTGTACGCGTTTAGAAGAAGGCAACATGTTCGACGGATGATACGAATACGAAGCATCGAGTTTGATCTTTATACTTTATCTAGGGATATTCCGATATAAGTAATTACGAGTACTTGTTCGATACTTGTATTTTGATAACGAGTATTTTTTTTTTTTATTGATACGAATAC
>JAIFRP010000038.1:661066-675100 GCA_032403825.1 Odynerus spinipes | reverse complement strand
GGTTTTTTCTATACATTGTATATACTTACATAACAATATTACCACCGCAATAATATAAAGTAAAAGACGTATTTACATATTAATACAAGTTCTTGTTCAATTAGGATGCAGTCAATTTTCCTATTACGCAGTTATAGAATAACGTTATATTCCTATAACATAGTTGTTAAGTAAAAGAAAAAAAGAAGAAAAAAATCGTTTCACATATTTCCACGTAGATAGGAAGAACTCACGTGGAAGCACATATCTTCCCAGCCGACGCGCATCGTCCTACGACTACATCATCGGCCCAGTCATCGCATCCTCCTCGTCCATCCTTTTTTCCATGGCCTATGATGATACCGGCCGATAGAAACGAGGTCGCGTGTGCGTTCGCTTTCTCCGCTATTTAAACGAGCGCGTGCCTCTTTCTTCCATCGCTCCCGGTCGTTACACTCCCGTGCATTCGTCGATTCGATGATTCCTTTTTTAACTTAAATGCATGTTGTTGTCGAATCTCTATTAAGTTATATAAATATTTCGAAGGACTACGTAAATCATAAAGAGTTGAGAACCACTGAAGTAAACAATAAAAGTAGTCGAACGACATTAAGATTGTTTAAAATTACTTCCCTAAATATACCCTAAATAAATATTCTTAAATATTAATAAATACTCTAAAAAAATACCCTTCCCTAAATAAATATTTATCCCTAAATATACTTTGAAAAATACTTTTACCACCTCGATACAAAGGATGGATGCATTTAAGGGTTAAAAAAATAAAAAAATAAAAATGTAAAGTAAAAAAGTAAATACGTAGAACGTATCGAAGGAAAACGAGTCGCATATCAAATATAATCGACATACTTGTTCTCATATCGAAATGTCAATAACGCGTGCTTAGGGAAAGATAATTCCGACGCGATCGATTATTTATTGGGACCGCTCGTGCGCAAGAATATTACATTGTTCTAGGACGTAGACGTAATCGTCAATTACGATCACCTTCGCGTTTACGACACCGCTTTACGTAGTTCCGCAAGAGAAAAAGAGACGCCTCCTCCTCTTTCCATCTTTATCTTCCGACCTGAAATTTTATGCTCGCAACTCCGAAGTCGGAGAATCGTCCAGAGAGCACGCGTCTGGACCTACCTTATATTTCGTCATTCCTCTTTTACGTTACGCACACAGACACGTACCTTCTCTTACGTATATATCCACACATACGTATATACATATGTATACATATGTGCGATAATTCTCGTTCCAGCTGCTAATAATAAAGCACGAAAGAATTTTTTTAGGAAGGGAAGAGTCGGAAGGGGATGGGAGGGTTCAAAGACACTCGAAAAGAAGAAAATTAAAAGGGCGAGAGACGGTGGCCAGGAAATAATCGCAAGCTAATAATACCTGTACGCTATTTTTACGTTCGAAATGATACATTTTACATCTTTGAACAATCAAGAGGTATAATAAATAAAATAAAAAAGTCGAATAAAAAGAAGAAGAGCAATAGTGTCCGAAGGACAGCCGAATTTCCTTTCCTCGATCCCGTCGAGCGAGCCTCGGACAAGTGTCGGCGTAACCGATGTTGCTTTCGAACGAGAGAGGAGCAATGACCCAGTGCGCGTAGTGCACGTGTAGCGTCTGGAAACCCCGACGACTGCCTCCCAGCCGGGGCATTGCTCGCCGCGTGCGGGTGACGCCGATCTGTGCCGACGCCGAGGCTGACGCCAATGCCGACGCCGACACTGACGCCGACGCCGACACCGACGCCTCAAACGACGCGTGGACCCTTCTTCTTGCTGTTGCTACTACTACTACTACTACTCACTACTGCTGGTGGTAGTGGTAGTGGTAGTGGTCGTGAGGCTGCGTGCGCTCCTGCCCACCGATAATGCCATGCTCCAAAAGGATATATACGCACGGTGACGGCTGGGGTTATCCTGCGGACACGCCTACGGCATCCAAAGGACTCTTAGATGCGATCGAAAATATACGTCGTTTAGTTTTTATTTTACTTTTTTTTATTATTCTCGAGCGGTTACACGTATGCGACGGTGATTATGAAAAGGGTCTAAGTCGCGTGTCTTTATTCTCCACTTGTTTTTTTACTGGGCGTGTCAATTTTTTTATTTTTCCAAGAAAATATTTCGAGATATACAATCGTCCTTTCTGATAATTTTTTCGCTTTTTCACTTAGATCACTTTCATTATCATCGCCGCGTGTATTATTCGTTTACATTCTCGCGTGGATGAAGAAATATGGAGAAAATTTGTATCCGGGGATCCCGATCGTTCTTCAGCCGGTGTTATCGATACTTTTACGTATATAACGTAGTTAGATTATGCGTTAACCAGGGCGAACACGTGTCCGACGAATCTGCCATTTCATCAAAGCGTATTTGTAAACGGAACAAGCCACTCGATTTGTAGAAAGTGTATTGTTATCTTCTTTTGCGAATAACATGTTTTCTATGCTTTATATGTTTTTTCTTTTTTTCTTTTGGGTTATTACTAAATACGAGGTCATCGAATGGCTCTCAATGGCGGCAGGAATTTTTACTCCGTGTCTGCACACGTAGGCATATTCGACAATAGTGGTACACGTTACGACCCTTGAGCGTGATGCTCTGACACGCGACGAGCTTCTCCATTCGATGGACGTCTAATCCTTTAGAACCCTTTAAAGGTGGAAATTTGGTCATTCTATTTTTAGAAACGTTTATTCATTCATAAGGTTTCGATATATTCTTAAATTAAACTACAGTAGCTAGAGGCTAAAATATCCGAACCAGAGTACCCTAATATTTGAATGTTCTATTATTCGAATATTCTATTATTCTAATAATATTTCACAGCGACGTCTAGATACAATGTGTGACTTTGATGGTTTGAGACACGAAAAGAATGTAATTCTACACAGGGCCGGCTTAACACGGTAAGAAAATAATGCACCGCGTCGGGGCGCCTTCGGAAGGAGGACGTCAAAGATCTACAAGCATAACCAGAAAAAGTGATTTCTTTTTTAAATTGTAAGGGCGGTGATTAGAAAGCTGCATCGGGGCACCGGAGCATCTAGAGTCGGTATTGATTCTACACAACTTATGTGATTTAGCAGTTAAAAATATAAGATCCATGAATATTGCATCAACTTTTCTTCATTTCAATTTAAGTGAATGAAACATAATATCAGAGGAACGATTATTTCGCTATCAGAAAGATGATTATTTTTTATCATCCGAAGATTTCGTTATCCGTCTAAAAGAATTAAAGATCCCTAAATCTGCCCCAATTGCAAATGTTCTTGATTTTTAACCGACTTCGAAAAGACGGAGGTTACTCAATTCGTAAGTGGACTATGTCGCTTTTTTTTATGTCCGAGCACTACTCCTAGACGGATGGACCGATCGGGATGAAATTTTGTCCACCTTGTTATATAAATAAATAAAATTTAGTATCAGCCAGACGATCGTTCCATTATCCGAACAATTTTGTTTTCCCGTTACTTCTGCTATAGTAGACTCTACAATATATCGAAAGAAATCATAGGGTATGTCCCGATATAAAAATAATACGTAGCGCGGGGCTGGCATAATTAAATTATTATTCCCAGATTTATAACGCCGATAGTCTCGAAATAAAAGAATTTCTTTTCCTCCTAATGTCTCATGGAGCTACGATAAAATACGGAGGGGCGTGATCGGGCGACGTGGCGTAGAGAAACTTTTTCAATGACTCGAAGGTTCGACTCTCTCGAGTCCGGGCTACCGCCGAGGAGATTGGAAACGTGGCCGAAAAGAGAGGGAAGAGTTGAAGGAAGGGGATAAGTGTAGGTATATGTGTGTACGCGAGCGCGCGTGTGCGAGAGGAACCAGCTAGGAGTTAGGCGCGCTCGAATACCGACGTCGACGCGAGCCGGGGGGCAGAGGGGAGCGAGGGCGAGTCTAGAGCGCGATGTCGTACCTTGACCAATCTCAACAAGACTTGTTTTAAGCTATGCCAAGCCAAGCGACGACCTTAGAAACGACTCGCCGATCGCACCAAAACCGAAATGGCAAATGGAAATAAGAGAAGGCGCGACTATTCTTTTTTTTCTCTCTCTCTCTCTCTTTCTCTCTTTCGCTCTTTCTCTTTATTTTCTCTCTCTCTCTTTCGCTCTCTTACTCTTTCTCTTTATTTTCTCTCTCTCTTTCGCTCTCTTACTCTTTCTCTTTATTTTCTCTCTCTCTCTTAGAAGAGAATACATTGGTAGGGTAACGAGTCCCTTGGCTTCTTTTTTTTTCGGGAACGCAACGAGACCCTTTTGACAGTGCTCATAGAGCCACTCGAAAATTATAGTATCGTACAGAAAAATGTTTTTAACAATCGATACTTCGTTTAAACGTGTTGTTACCTACTGCTCACGAAATGTAGAATTTATAAGATTCGAATGTGTATATAGAGTGCAAAGCAGTGTTTCTCAACCGGTGATCCTTGGACCGGTCCGGAGATAAAATTTCATCAGTCTACGAGAAAAAGATCAACCGAAATTGTACTTGCAATGATTAGAATAAAAGCACGAGAAGATTCGATAGCGCGTTTATGGTGTCTCGTTCAGTGTCGTAGTATTTGATAATTTATTTTTATGATACGATTTATAAAAATTCATCTTCGATTTCAGGATGAAGATCAATTTTACAGAAAGATTTTGTTTTAGATAATGAACACGCAGAATTGTCTGTTGAACTGACGAGACAACGTTTTTTCGGACCCTGTACTTCGACTGTGTAATATTTTTTATGATCCACAAACGTGACGTTACCCTAAGGTAAAGGTATAAAGGGGCAATGGGATGAACGGTGAGAGAAAGCTGCTAGACACGGCTTAACGACCACGCGGCCTTGAAGAATCCTCGTGTCATCTGCAACGAATGTCAAATACCGTGCCACGTGGGCCGAGGTAGCTGACCTTTAAGCCCGCTTCTTGCCCTTTCTATGGACGAGGCACCGCACCGTTCTATAGCTTGACCTGCTTTCATAACGATACTTTTTTTCTTCGTTAGACACACCCGTAACTATGGAGCTTCGAGGTACGAGCGTGATACGTGGCTCTTTTTGGATTTCCAAAAATTTCGTAAATTAAAGATAGATTTAAAATACGATCGTCCGGTGTTTAAAAACATCGAGTTTTGACCCTCGGCGATGGGTCACGCTGCATTCGTTTCATGTACGTATCTTACATGCGTGTAATCTATTTTATATGCTTAAGGGGAGCGATATAAGTATATCGAAGTGGTGCACGGTTTAGTAGAACGCTTCTTTAACTTGCAAATCTCGAATGCGATAATTCAATTCTGTTACTTCAGTATTAGTCGGTCTTCAACACGATTCGTACGGTCTCTTGGTGTTAACTGAAACATTTTGTAGACTTTTCAACGCTTCTACTAATATATTGCATCGTAATCATGTATCACGGTATAGGCGGGGACTTGAGATATATTCGTTATGCGTTTAACGCGAAATTTCGAAAATGTGAGTACTCAAGTTGACTGTAAACATATTTTAATCTATAGTATGGTATTTTTAATTTGTATGTATTTGACAAAGCAAATGTTAGGGCGTTAAATACAAAAAAACAATTCCCGATGCCAAGTTGCCAGCATACACCGTCTGTTTATAAGGTACGTCTGTTCATAAAAATTTGTTATTTGCAAATCCTAATTTTAAGCTAATTATTGAAATATTCGTATAAAAATGTCTTTTCAATCAAGGAACCAAGCTACGATAATATAAAAACAGCTTACGCGTCGAGAATATCACCCAGTTTAAAAACATACTATAAAAAGCCATTGTTGCTACACGAAGGAAAAAATCAATGGTTGTGGGATCACAATGGCAAACGTTATTTAGACATGTTTGGTGGTATCGTCACCGTTTCCGTAGGACACTGTCATCCGTAAGTCTTTTTTAATCATACTACATAATACATAAATCAAAGAAATAAATATACATAATTTATAATTTTACCAGAAAAGTTGTAACCGCGATATCGAATCAAGCCGGAAAACTTGGTCACGTATCTCCTCTCTACATGCATCCACGTTTATACGAATACACCGAGAAATTGGCAGCTAAGTTGCCAGAAAAATTGCGAGTTATCTATCTCGTCAACAGTGGCTCCGAAGCTAACGAACTTGCATTCATAATGGCAAGGCTTTATACTCGCGAGCATAATATTATCTCGTTGAAAAATTGTTATCATGGGGGTACCTACGAAACGGCGGCAACGACCGCTTTAAGCACGTGGAAGTACTCGATCCCTGAACCACCTGGTCACATACACGTTAGTTAATAATTTTTTTTTTTTCTATCTGAATCGAATCGATCGATCGATCAACTCGAGTGTCTTTTCAGGTGACAAATCCAGGCTTGCATAAAAATCTTTGGAGTACTTCGAGATGCAAAGATTGCTCTGCACCAGCTGTGAAGGACACGTGTAATTGCACCGACAATAAATGTGTTGTATTGGATAGATATTTCGAGGAATTCGAAGATACTTTTCGATTCAGCTTGCCCAGGAAAGGAGGCGTTGCTGCTTTCATTGCTGAAAGCATTCAAGTAATACTAATTTAGCTATATAATTAACCCTAGATCATTAAACATTGATCTAAGACATACTTTCGTATTTCTATTTTTTAATTAAGAACCGATAATACATTGCTACTTTGTTTCTAATAAATGAAACAAATAAAAAAAAATATATATATAAATTCGTAGTTTGTGAGTCGAATGATTAGCGATAGAGTTTAGTGATTTTAGTTTAGCGATCTAGGATTAACGTGAGGTGTCGATAAAAGAAAGGAATGTACATACCGTGGTCACGGGACTATCGAGTACTATAATAAGAACAAAAATAACTGAGGGTTTACCGCAAGAAGTCGCTACCAAAACGATAGCCTTCGATGGGCCGGATCAATGACCGACCTGCCGAAAACGACACCGGTGTCGTCACGTTTTCTCGCTGCGCTTTCTCCTGTCAACAACGACAGCCCTGATACGTGGGAGTTAACGTTAGAATAATTCCTTAAGAATTTCTACCCTCGTTATCGTAATTTTAGAACGGCCAATGGTTTGGTCGCGCCAAATTTTTCATTTAACAACATTCCAATCGTTCTGTCGAATTTCCTGGACTCTTTTCAGGGTATCGGAGGTGTCGTACAGTATCCACGGTTATTCTTAGAGAAGGTTTACGAGCTCGTTCACGCAAGCGGTGGTCTTTGTATAGCCGACGAAGTGCAAACTGGCTTTGGTAGAACGGGCGATCATTTTTGGGGTTTCGAAGGTCATGGAGTCCAACCTGATATAGTAACCATGGCGAAGGGTATCGCAAATGGAATGCCTCTTGGTGCCGTTGCAACAACTACCGAAATTGCTAATTGCTTGAACAGAGCACTTCATTTTAATACCTTCTCTGGAAATCCGGTCGTTTGTGCCGCAGGATCAGCTGTGCTTGATGTACGAATTAGACACAATTACGAATATTTCTCGTATCGTATCCTTCGTTTATCGTTGAAAACAAATATTACGTCTGTTTTCGGTGACAGGTGATCGAGGAAGAAAACCTTCAAAAAAACGCGTTGCTTACGGGCACTTATTTACGCCGTCAATTAACTATGTTGACTCACGATTTTCCTGATATCGTAAGCGATGTCCGAGGGAAGGGCTTTATGATCGGTGTAGAATTAACGGAATCTAGTGAAACGAAGAAATATATCAAGGAAGAACACATGCGTGATATATTCGAAGATCTGAAAGATATGGGTGTACTTATTGGGAAAGGAGGATTATATGGAAACGTAAGTTTTAATAAATTCATTCCTATAGCTGTATATGTATCTTTAATATTTTAACTTTAATTGTAGGTTTTGAGAATTACACCACCAATGTGCATAACGAAGGAAGATGCAGATTTTACGGTGGCCGTGATTAGAAAAGCATTGCAACAACATCGTGAAAGACTTTTACGCGAACAAAAATTGTAATTTTCTGTAATACCGACGGAGTTTGAAGTATTTTATCATTGAAACGTTCTGTCGCAGATAAGTTATCGTTGAAGTAATTCGAGCAAGATAGTACCTCGTGAGGTCAGCTTTAGTTCGATACTTGTACGCAATAGTCTATGGTGGCGCCACGGGTAGTGGTCAATTTGAATCCGATAGTATCCCTTCTTCTGTATCTCATTTTAATCTGGCGTGTCATGCACTCTCCGCATAAAGTGCGAATGAGGTTAGCCTCGTGTGAAAAGTCCTGTAATTGTTATACGTATTCATATCCATGTAGACAATATCTCACAGACATTGTAGCTTTTACAGAATTAAAATGGCGGTAAATATAATAATACTTTGATACATGACATTTTTCTTTTTTTACTTTTAACCATGATTTTCATTCAAATAAAAGATATTTTATTAATGGGAATAGTAACATATTGTACTTTGTAGAGTGGTATTTTCTTATAATTATTTATGAACTTTATTTTAGACAAAAAAGTCCAAAGTGGCAACAAAAGGTGCGAAACAGATAGTAGAAGAAAATGCTTCCACCTTAAATTTTTATAGAAATATGATATGTGGAACCTTAGGAACATATTTTATTGCTATGTTGATATTTTTTGATTTTACAACTTTAACAATAGTAAGTAGTAAATTTTATATTTGATGATATGCATTAAAAAAATACTATAATGTTGCTTACACGGTTGTAGACATTAACGATATTTTCTGCAATCGTATATGTTGCAAGTTATCAATTTATGATATACATGGCACGTGCTTCTTACCTAGAATCTGGACAACTTCTAGATTCTGGAGTAGACCTTAATATAGAAGGTGGTATTGGAGAGTAAGTTATTTATAAAATTTTAATATCATGATCCTTGATTGTTATATAAATGTACCTTGACATTATTATTATTTATTATTTTTATCATTGCAGACACGTTAAAGACTTGATCATATTAACATCAGGAGTACAAATACTTTCACTTATATCAAATTATTTCTGGCTCTTATGGCTTCTGGTATGTATCAGTTAATTCAATAATCAAATGAAAAACATCATTTTTATTCTCCTTACAAACCAATATGTCTAAATTGCACAGGTGCCTGTAAGAGGAGGATGGATGCTTTGGAAACAAATATTATCTCCGTGGTTCTTTGCGTCCCCTCCAGAGGAACCAGAGGTTAATGAAAAAAAACAACGAAAGTTAGAAAAAAAAATGGCAAGAAGACATTAAGGTGATATTATATGCTAAGTGAAACTACAAAGTATAGAAATGAAATTAATAGAGAATATAATCCATTTTATTACTATGAAACAAGATTTCATAATGAAAGTGGTAATTGAATACTATTCCATTTGCATTTCATTTTGAACAAAGAAACAAAATAATTTGATAAATTTATATTATTTACAATGAATAAAGTATTGTAAACTGAAACAAATTTTTTTACAAGGAGAGCTCTATTGTGAGCTTAACACTAGCCTTATAATGCAATTGTTATAGCAACTGATATTTGTAATATAAACAAAAAATCAGAGTAAAGAAGATTTAAGTTCCAAATTCAATCGGACTGATATAATATAACTACTATATTTGTTTATATTTATTAATATTTCCTATGTAAATAATCATAATACACTGCCCGTGTAATATAGCAGTTATTTGAATATATCAAATAATGTATTTTAAATTTGTTCTTTTTATACGAAAACGAAATAATTTAGATACGACTATAATTGTTTGTATATACTGTGTTATTGGGTATAATGATTATTATTGTTTTAATTTATAAGAAATGACTACTTTAATCTTTAAACAGTAAACTTGCTTTTATCATCGTTATTTATTTATTGTTTTTACATATATCATACCATATGCGTATTACGATATTGCAATTTTTTTGTTAAATAGTATCAACGTTATACGGATTAAAAATAGGAACATTCACAGTATCTTAATCACGTAATGTATGTAAATGATAAATATCGGTCGGTAAGGTAACATCCTTTCGTATCATTCGTGCAACCGTTAATGTTATTACTACAAAAAAATCACTGTTTGTTTTTAAATGTAATATTAATTATTTATCATTTTTTGTGCTTATTATGACATAATTAACATAGAATCAAAGTTGTGTAAAAAAGGATTTTCCCTTATATCAGTTTTTGGGTGGTTTTATCATACGGCTCATAGGTGGTGGAATTTTATCGAAACCAGCATTGTCAAAAACTGGCAATAGATCTCTTACTCTTTGACCAGGAAAGATCGATGCAAGTTCATTCCATCTAGAATAACAAAAAAATATTTAATAAAACATTCAATAAAATACTTACAACACACAAAGATATAGCTTAGTAACCTGTTGCTTTTATACTTCACTAGTGATTGTGCCGGTGTAAAGGGTGTATCGGTAGGAAAATAAGTAGCTCCAAAAAAATCTAAGCCTTGACTAAGCAAGAGACTAGTTTCTTCCAAACTGGCAAGGGTAACTCTTATAACAGGTGGTCCTGTATATATCGTTGCTGGTTCGTTTACAGTTTGTGCTTCACTTTTAAGTCTGTCATTAATAGCTTTTACTAAAACACGCATGAAAATTAAAATACAATTCATCTGTGTAAACGATTAAAAAATTTTCTTTCTAAACTTACAAACGGATCCAGTACCAAGAGGTAGTCTTGTTACTTCCACTATAGAATGGTATTTAAATAGAGCATGTCTGATATCATCTTCCGGTAATTCCTCGGGTACGTCTAAAACGTATACGGTAAACGTCTTCGCAGGTCTACATGGTATAGCGATCTACGATAAAAATTATTAATTTCATTCTTTTAAGAACGGCAATATATTCAATGTGATTGTTTACCTTTTTATAAAAACGTGCACCTGTTATTTTATGGAAACCCTTTTTATATACTGCCTGATAATCGTCAATGTTACTAAATTTAAAAAGTATTCCTGTAGCTGTTTTTGTTAAAGAAAATGCTCCGCTGAAACATTTCACAGTACATACACATTAAAGTCCCGTATTTTTTTAAAATATCGCGCCATTACGAATCTCGACAAATGAGCCACTTCCGTTTTCATAAAGGCGCGAGACGAATGACTACGCGAGTGATCGGAACACGTTAATATAAAGCAATCTAACGTCCCACGCAAGACAAAATATATAAAAAAAAAAGTTGATTTACTTCGGAGAGCTATTTTTAAAGCGAGTATACTAATTTTTTGTAGTTATTCTTTACGCTCTTACCGGAAATTCATTTTTTCACAGATGGCCGCCGCTTTTTCTATATTGAAGTCATGGCTAGGCGTTAAAAGAAATGCACCCTTAGTAATAAAATCATTGTCGCTTATCTCCGAATCAGTTTCACGAGTTTGCCAATCGTCGGGAATATGCCGACTCTCCTGATTAAGTCGCAGGAGAGAGCTACTTTTGGACGTTGACATGTCCCTCTTGTAAGTATTACTACGGTTCGCTTACTTTTGCGGCATCTTTTATAGCCAAGATCGTCGTATATGGGTTCGACTGCTCTTTAGGATGATCAAATGTAATACGTTACGCGAGATCGCATTCTCCAACGAAACACAATCGAGCAGAAAAGTCATGGTAGTACGTCGTTTCGATACGGTAATGCTCATCACTTTACATTTTCTTATATAGGGTGAAACGGTAACTTTCGTCGTTTTAAAAATCTTTTTTATTTTAAAAGTTTATCGATACTTTATTCTACGCAATTCTTGTGGTGTTCAAAATGTAAATTTTCTACGATGTCGTCACATTATTTCTCTTCATTCAAATATCAATGATAAAGACACACATTTTTATAAGCATTTCTTTTAAAAACTTGAAAAAAATTCAGTTACTTAAAATTTTTAAAAATGCAACTACGTCGGTCAAGAAATTTCCTCTTTTATCGTGATCATTGTTTTACACTACATATAACTATTTTTGTATGAAAAAATTCTTCGTTAATGTTAGAAATAGATTATACTGTGGAGGATACACATTTTTTTTCTACCCTGTATATATGTATAACCACGGATGTACTCTCTGTCTTTGTCTCTCGCGATGTACTCGAGGAGACAGATTAATAAGGCTTGCCTCCTGTCGGAAATTTATCGTGGGCGTTGTCATCTATTGTTATTACTATGCGCATATTCGATTGACAGTGTGTAAATCATTATAGTATGCGTATGTACGTACACAGACCTCGTTATTTCAACGTAATTGCTTATTATCTGTTAAACAAACTTCCGTTCGCATTTGAAAGCGATCACGTGGTAAAGTTACTCTCGCGATTCAAAAGGCTGTACTAATCCGATTAAAATAGAAAAAATTACGTATTACCCATGCATTTGGTAAAAAATATTTGGGAAATATATAAAAAAAGATTTATTATTGATTTATAATAAACGAGAGATTTATCATCGTCCTTTTTCTTTTTTCATAATTTTTTAAATTTTCTGTTTTACGCGCGCTTTACCTGTAAGCTGAATTTGACAAGTGTCAAGTGTCTTATTTTCACATTAATTTGCATATCTTTTTGTTATTGTGTTGTGAAAAGAAAAAAGAATTTCATACGTGCATTATTATAATATATATAATTTAAGAATGTGAATAAAAGTGAGGTTACCAGTGTGATAACTTTCTAGCATACGTATGTACCGATTGTTGGTTATGTTGGGGTTAACCGTTTATTATCGTGATAAAAGATTTAAAAAAATCATATATATATATAAATCTTTTTTTACTTTTTAATGTTTCATCCATTTACTTAGTTACTTATTCTATATCATTATATGTAAATGTTTAATACTTATTGGATTAGCAATTCATTATAGCTTTAGTACTCGTGGAAAACATTTTAATAACTTTGTATGTTCTATGTATATAATATATCATTTCTGAATGCTTTATTTATTTAGGCGTTAAGTAAAGAGATTAGAGACATGTTTTCTACAAAGCAAAATGTTAAAACAACACTGATACACGGACCACAAGAATTAAGCAAAACATTCTTATACGAGGTATGTAGATCATATTGTATTGTATTAATAAATAAGGAATATATAAACAAGGATATACAGTTTAATGGGTAAAGATAATTTGAGTACCACCGACTCAATTTTAAAAGCTTATGAAGCACAATATCTAAATTATATCATTCGATAGGCAGCTATTTATTGGGCAGAAGAAGGTCATCGTGTTTTCTATATTACTCCAGAGCCTTTGCAATCTCTTCCTTCCGCTTGCCACGACAGAACTAGTTCTTCCTACATGGTTTTGAAATTGATTAGATTTATGTAAGTGAAGCTTTTAATTTTATATAGACTATAAAACGTTTACAATACTTGTGAGCTGACGATTTAAGTATAAAACATACAAAATGATTTTATCCTTTTTTTAAAGATATTTAAAATCTTAAATTATCCGATTGCTAAATTTTTAGATATCTATCCGATTACAAATCTCTGGTAACACAGCTAACAGAATTACACACGTTCGTTTCGTTACCCTCTATATTTTTGCTGGATGACTTAGATCACTACCTTAACGATGACGCAACGGAAATACAGGAACCTTGTCAAGAAGAAAAAAAGATGCGTATCGCCCGAGCGTGCAGCGTGATCTTCGATGCGATAAATTCGTGCTCACGAATTTCGAATACCGCCGTAAGCGATTACGTTCACTCGCATAATGAATTTCACACGTTACCGCTACGTCAATTCGTAACGCGTATTCTCTTAGGTGCATGCGTGCGTATGGTCTTCGTCTGCTTTGAAAAAAAGCGATATGGATCCTACGATATATTTTCGTAACATCTGGAACGTATCGGAGGACAGAGAGAAAAAAATAATTTCTTTGGAAAAGGTCGGACACGAAACGTGCGAGCCGGACGGTTACCCATCGTTCGAATATCACAAGTTTCAAGACGGAACGCGTATTTTGAAAAAAGTTTTCCGCACATTTTTGGACTGATACATCGTAAGTTCTTTTTATCTATTTTT
>JAIFRP010000038.1:625812-638823 GCA_032403825.1 Odynerus spinipes | reverse complement strand
ACATACATACATACATACATACGTCGGTATAATACTTTACTCAAATTAGATAATAAAATAATAAACTATTATATTCTCCAAACAAAAGTAAACATTTATTTTACTTAAAATTCCTCGCTATCAATTTCGCCGGCCATATACTCAAAATCTACTCTAAAAGAGCCGACCGGTTAAGATCTTGACGAGGCCGTAACTTTATTACTCTTACCAAGGAACCAAAATGGGAACAGTAAATATTGCGCTCGCGATATCGTCATCCAATGATCTTGCGTAATTCGTGGATGAATCGTTGGTAAGAAAAAGAATAAAAAAAGCGGTTGGAAGATAAATCATATTCCGGGAAAGATCATTGTTCGGGAATACACGAGAGCATCGTTTTAATTTTTGCAATTTTTTCGCTTTTTACGATTCGTATACTCGGCCGATATAATACGAATCGTAATCCTTTTTTTTTATACACGCGTGCATCGTAGAGATCACAAATCGATCTCCATTTCCATCTCACTCGGCGTATAATGTTATCAAACATACGCGTGTATGTATCCCTACTCTCGCTCTTTTTCTTTTTTCTTTTAATCCCGATAGATGGCGGTGCGGGGTTCGAAAATCCACGATAAGAATAATTAATGATCCGGTATTGAATCGTAAAAAGCAACTTTGTCTTCTTGCGCGTAAACTTTGTACACGAGAAATATAAGACTGTTCGTACTCTATAATGAAACATACAATAATAAACGTATAAACATAATAATAGATAAAAAGAAATGAAAAAGAAATCTCTCGTTTTTCATCATTAAGATTTATCAATATCTACTTGACCGATCGGACAATTTTCATCGATCGCTTTCTCTCCGCATTGCTATGTGATTTCGAAAGGCTTACGGAAATGTAGCCGTACGTAACGACTTGAAAGATTATCTTTAAATACTGCGTATGTTGCATCCTACATCGCTCGACGTACATAGCTGTGCATCTCGACTAATCGATCGATCTCCGCTTCTACTCGACTTCTACTCCATAACAAAAATACCTTCGTGAATTGCTGTATTATTGTTAGACGAAACACGTGTAACGATTCCTTGCTAATTAGATTTATCAGTGAACACGATTAAAGATCGATTATTGCGAGCTACCAAAATTCGAGTCTGTTTCGACTAATTGTCAATAATAAAAAGCAGAGCGGATGTAATAAAAATTATGTAATCTCGTTTGTCGCACACTTGTGATATCGACCAACTGTGATAATTACAAATTTAATAATTATTCCGTCGTTAATCGAATTGTCATCAACATACGATACTATCTATACCTCCGAGTAGCGAATGTTTGAATAATAAAAAGCACTACCGGGCGAGCGACGAATGCATTCGCTTTGTTATTAGCTACATCTTTTTTTACCGAAGAAGAAAAAGAACATCGCCGTTTATCAATGACGGTAAATACGACGTTCGACGCGCACTGACTTACGAATCGCGTATAAACGAGCCAGGCTTCGTTTACATTGTTAGTAACGAATGTTCCTACCCACCTTGTTATCGCGAGAGCCGCGAGACGTTCTTGGATATCGATATTATTCTTGGCACGTGAGAAAAAAGAGAGAGAAATCGATAGATCGTTTCCGATAAGACGTTCCTCCTTCTTGAAGATGTGTATTTCGAAGTATAGCGATGCACCAGCGGCAGCGTACGAAGAGATATCTTAATAACACACAACGACGTTCCCTCGACCGACTCGACGCGCCCACCGGTCGGTTGCGACTGAGCTACCAGGACGTGACGCGCGTGAAAGAAAGAAAAGGAGAGGGAGCCGTAACAAGTGGGAAAGAGACGGAGAACACTCTCTATACGCAGCGTGAACCGTAATCGCGATACAAAGAAGATATAACACCATGCTCCGCACGAGGATTAGCACGCGACGCGTGTTCGTCACAAACTACTACTTCGTGACGATAACTACCCCACACAGTAGTTCTTGGGAAGTCCTTACGACGTCACGATCCAGCCCGCGCTAGGAATACGAATTTTGCGAAAGAATACACCGATTTGCGATACGTCATCGCGCGAGCGCGTAAAGTAGTTCCTCCGGCGACACGATTGGTCCGCACGGAAGTGGACGGCCGCGCACGTAAGTATCGCGTACTCGCGACGAAGTACATTATGTATGTATATCTTCGGCCTTTCCCGTGATTCCCGATCTATCTTTCGAACGGCGCTCTCGTTACTTTTTGGCGCGAATCTTTCTTTTTGTTTTTACTCGTTTATCAAGTTTTTTTTTGGAGGTGGGAATATTCACGATACGAATGTATAATTATTGGATACTATGGAAGATAAGAGATTGTTTGGAAATTATGCTATGTCCGAACGTGGTCTTATGAAATTGGAAAGTATTAAAGATTTATTAAAAGAAGATATTTGTAAAGCCGATAGCAGATGGATGTCGATAGGGAAAAAGGTTAGAAAATTGGATCTTCTGTTTCTGTTTTTTTTTTTTAAATTTGGAAGTAGTAACGTGTACGAATATTTATCGAATCAAAATAGAAAACAAAAGAGTCGAGTTCGGACTCGGAAGAATCGAATGCGATGGAAGTCGAGGAAACGTCATGTATGCATGATGAGCAGCTACCTTCAACTCAATTTTTTTTTACTCAAATTGAAAGAAGTCACAACGAAGAAGATCTTAAACAAGAATCCTTGCAAATATGTGATATTATTGAAGTTCTTTATGAAGGACTAGAGCGTAATGGAAAGCTCGACTTTGTTCATATAGAGAATCTATCGAATAACGAACTCGTACAGGTTTTCACAGATTTAGGTGAAAAACTAAGCGTCGAAGGTACTTACAATTTATGCTCGTCGATTACGGATAAGGATTCTGAAGAAGGAACAAAGTACATGGGTTTTATATGTACTCATGTGTTATTGCCAAAGGTATAGATTCTTCTTTATCGTTTGCGATCACAAATAAAATTATTGACTCATATTTTTATTTAGATAATTGAGCTTGAAGAGTCATCAAGATCGATATCATCCGCCGTTGCAGAATGCGTTGAGAAATTTCCAGATGAGGTTCTAAAATTTATTTTCATACCTGTTCTAAATGTTGATCTAAAAGATGCGTCAATTATTAACGTTATCATAGACACTTTAGAACCTTCAAAGAGATCCATTCCTATTCTGTAAGTATTTAAGAATATACGTTTAATATTTTTTTTTTTATAACTTAAAAGATTATATTTCTATGTTCAGAGAATATGTCGAAAATGCAAAGGAATTGAAAGAATGGCACATACCTATTTTGGAAACTTTATTATCTGTAAAAGTAGAGCCAAATATATATGATAGATTATTGAGCTTATTATCAGAGAAAGCAGGTTTCTTTTCAACGAATAAAAAATTTGGCAAACTACTTTTATCTTTTCTAAAAGCAAATTCAATTACATCCGAGGAGCAGAAAAACTTACTATGGAAAATAGTTGAAGTCAATGAAACTTTTTTTAAAAAACTTATAGAAAATATCTTGAAGACAATATAATTGGACTATAACATGTAAGATGATTTTTATATCCTATAAAATGTATTATAAAAGTCATATCGTTACTTTTATATCTATGATGAACATGGTATCAATCTATATATATATATTACTTATACATCGAAATGGGCGAGTAGCGAGTAACGCCCTACATGCGGAGCGATGTGTCTGTCTATATAGTGCAAGTATGGCTGAAGAATTGTCGGGTGTAACTATAGTTATATTTATAGCTGCCGGGGTTCTAACGATATTGTTATTATTTATTTTTGCTAAACGGCAAATAATGAGATTTGCTTTACGTTCGCGACGCGGACCACATATTCCTATTGGACATGATGCTAAAAAGGTACGCGCGTTTGTCTTTGTGAGGTTAGGGATTTGTATACTTTTTAAAATGCATGTTTAAATTATCATTTGTTGCAGTCGCTGAAAAGAGAAATTGAAAGGCGAATAGAAGTGATACCAAGAATTCAATATGAACCACAACTCATAAGTGACTCTAGGTACATCTTAACTCCGGGCAGTCAAGTTCCACCACATTATTATAGATTAAAAGCTGTCGACGATATTAAAACTTTAGGTATGTATATTTACTGGTTATCGAAAGTGCATATAACTTGTTATATTTTTATCGATATAGAAGCTGAAATTACAAAGTATGACAGTTGCTTGAAGAGGCATCCATCTGAGAATTTGAGAGCATATTTATTATCGACTCTTGCAACGCCATTAAATGGAAGCGGTCAACGTTTGATTCATCAATTTTGTGATCTGTACGAACACGCGAGGCATGATCCTACGGAATTTGGCGACGAAGAGTATCAAGTGTATACTCGTTTGTTTCTTAAGCTAATGGATGCGTAAGTACATCTGTAATTTATCAAAGAAACAAAACAGTAATTCTGGTTGCAACAGCTTTATAATATCCACTATGAACATTTTTTAGAGCACGTCTTTTGAAGTCGTATCCAAGTAGCAAAAAATCTAGTCCAAGTCGTACGCCGATAAAGAAGAATGTAGAAACTAAAAGAAATATATTAGAACCACGAATGCGTATGCCTGAAGATCAGGTGTTAACAGGATCAAGACCAAGCACGTTAACGGTGATGACGCTAGATAATAGCGAAACATCCGTTTAGCATTATGAGAATCGTCACATACAACATATGTGACGAGCAAAATGTGTATATATGTATGTATATATAGTACATATCTGATAATTTTTTTATTTGCGTATACATTGATATAAAAATATATGTACAATATTTATAACTTCCTGCCTGAAACTATATATATATAACAGTACAATGAATATTAGATACAACAATATAGAGTAGTTAAACATGACTTTTATGTATAACATTACTCTTTTTATATTTACTAGAAATTGCATGTATATCATATGGGATCTAATATCATTTAATCGCATATAGAATTCAAAATTCAAATTAAAAAATGACAGTAGCGTCATTGTATATTTATATATTTACAACTCTTGAATCGTAGTCTTCACTGACAAATAAGTAATCCAACTCTTGTTATAATGTGGATGATGTTTTAAAGAAATCAACGAATTATGAAATACAGATTTATATAATTCTGGCACACAACTTGTTCTCATTTGATGTAGCCACTCCATTACCTGAAAAAATGTTGTTAAATGTTATTCTTAATGTAATACTTGTTATAAATTATTCGTATGTATAGTTGTATGTATGATTCAATCGAAGATCACCTGAGGGATTACATGATCCTTCCAATACTGTATATCGGCGAGCATAGCTATAGCTTGTGGGAATAATCTTGCCCTCACATGTTGCGAAGATGTAATAGAATGTACATCCGTTATTAGACTATCCATACCGGATAAACAAATAATGGAAATGATGAAAACATCACAGTAAAATACAATTTTGTTTTTGCTCGATGATACTTCTGGTATGAATGCTCGAATACAGTTTATAAAATCTAGAACCCAATCTGATGTATACATTTTCGATCGTACTTCAGTTTGCACTCTTTGTACCTCTTGTAATAAATATGGCTGTACTCTGTAAAAAAGATGTCGTTAAAATTTTAATAATTTTCTAACTACTACATATTACGAGATAAAAATATTAATTTAAGAATCAACTTTCTTACTCGGGCATAGTTGCAATTAAATCGATTAATTCGTTCATCCACTTTAAAGGCATTTCGGTTTCATTGCTTACAGCTAATTCTGCTCTGATAGTTATGGAATTTTGTAATTTTTTAATGGGTGTTTCCCACCATACATTTGGCGACGTCATTCTTTCTATATGTTCAATCGGTAACGCTAGCACCGCAGAAATATATGGTTTAAAACGAGCGCACGTTAAATCAATCTCGTCCAAAAGTTTTTCTAAAGTAGTAGAGAAGAGCGTACGAATGGCGTCATTCGTGCCGTCATTTTTCAAAGCTCTAGCATACGAACGCATAATATTCTCAAAGAAAATCACATTCTCGCTGTCGTCGCTTAATAAATTTCCCATAGTATGAGTCAATGTCGCGTCCAAAAACGGTTTTATCTTTTGCGTGTGCATAGCTTCGCAAAGATCTTCTAGATTCGCATACAATATCTCGTGTTCTCTGCTCTCTAATAGACTCGTGAGATTTTTCTCATTTTCGTACATCGATAAATAATGTTCAACAAAGTTTCTCGCGGATAACGACGTAACCGAGTGGTGACACGCTATAGTAAGACTGTATTCTTTAGCTTTATCGGATATTTCACTAGTCTTGTGTAAAAATCTCCAATTTATATTGGGTAAAGGTTTGGGATACTTAAATGAAAATATCCTTAAACATTCTACGGCAACGCTTTCGTCGATAGGTTTAGTCTTATCTAAACGCCTCAAATATTCGCCAACTGCTCTGATCACGCTCCTTTCCGGAAGGTATTTAAAATTATTTGGTTCTCCGTGTGGCCAGTTATATATTCCAAATCGAAAGCCTTTAATTTCATTTGTAATGAACGATATTAAGATGTTACCAGCCGACGGCAATAGTATTTTATTTACTTTATTTACTTTCTCTAACATCTGAATCCAGCACGTGCCTGGTACATACTCTAACGTATCTTCCGGCATCTTGGTTGCATCACTCGACGTTGACGTACTCGATTGCGGTATCTCTAAGCCGCATTTAAAATCTGCTGGTAAAGTTTTTAATGGAATATCTTGCAATCGATACATAGCTATCGCTTTAAGCGCAACTTCGCTTATTTTTTTATCGTTAAGAAATACGTACGACCATAATATCTCCAATACGTTAGAGATCAATATATCATACCCCTCGCTAGATCTATTTGGAAACGATGGAATTTCGGCAAATAGTTCACACAAGGCTGTCATAACGATCGTACGTTTTTCCCTCTTCATTTTTGGTGCCAAGACTTTCCAAACAGAGGTAATGCTAATCACAGATGCATTACAAAGAGCGGCTATACCCTTCAGCGCGAGGACTGTCGCAGTACTGCCATTTACGTCCACACATTTATTTAATATTTTCGATATAAGCGGAACAAGCTCTTCCGCATATTCTGGACGTTCCTCACAAATGTGTTTTATCACTTTCGCACAAGTTACATCCGCATACCATGATTGATCGGTTTGTAATGTTTCCATAAGTGCGCTCGAGAGATACTGATAACATCGTGGATCTCTATCTTGCATCGTCAAATAGAGTTCAAGAGCGAAATATTTTAACGGTCCTTTGCCGTGCAATAATGTTTGTAATGTTCTACTTATAATTGGTATGTTTTCTTTCGTTATTACCAATTCTGGTAATGCAAGAAGCAAGTATCTCAATTCGTTGTAATCGTGAGATTTTGATAATCTATGCATGATCAGTGGTAACATGTGAGATGCAAAAACAATTATTTCTCTGGTTATCTGCATAAGTATATCACAAATGGCTTTGGTTACGACCAGATCGTTACTTTGTAAGAATAAACCAGAAAGAATCAGTCTATATTTATAACGTAAATCGATCGGACTTTTTGATAAGATTTTTAACCATGATAAAATATTTGCTTCGGTCAACGAGTTTAACAAAGTAATACTTTCCGTATAAAATTGAACGTATGGGTCGCAATGTATTAATTTTGCGAATATTTCTTTCGGTGCTGGATCGCTGGCATCTTTCGTCCATTTTGCTTCGGAAACGATATTGTTTATTAGATCATTAGCTATCGCTAATGCTTCGGCACACAGTATAGAAGGATAAGGCATCCACTTCAATATAGACGCTATTAACGCGTTTATTAAAGTTATGTTGCATGACATCTTGTTCACTATAAGCTTACCTATTATGAAATTTCAAAATCATTAGAAATCGTATGGTAAAGTTTAAATCATCGATAAGTTATTATTAAAATACACTTACATACTTGTAGAACGTTGCCCAAATAATATGCAGGGCATACCAAGATCATTTCGCACATCAATGCCAACATAACATTCCCTGATAAGTTATTATATTTATTTATAATAGCGGATATTATATCAAGGTTTAGTATTGGGTCTAGACCATACTCAAGAAACCATATGCATAAAGAGGATAGTAATGGAAGTAAAGCTATGCAACTGTCTTTGTCATTTTTGGATAGACACACTTTTGCAAATTCAACAATTTTATAATACGTATCTAGGCAAGTGTGCACATCGTTCGTACGGAGCCATAGTAAAATTTCAATTTGTAGTTCTAAAGCATCGTCAGATTTAATTAACAGCTGCCAAGCTTTTTCTCTACAGGCATCTGACAGAGATGAAGAAGGGTCGCATAAAATAAATATAAAAACTGACCTCAACATTTCTAGGCTTTTTTCTTTTATCCTAAAAAATGTGAAATGTTTCAGCAGGTGAAAGTTTGTAATAAGCTAATGTTCATAATACGTACTGTCGATCGGGATGGTTCATTATAAAATGCATTTGATCTAGTACAGCCCTCCAAGAATTTTTTTCTTCTTTTAAAATCGTGATAAATGGATACTGAGGTACTTGCGACGTAAACAAACATTTATCTTGGTTACCGTGAAGTTTTAAATCCAATATCAATAGTTGGCTCATACTTACAGTAATTGCGGTATAATTGCTGAAATATATAAATGTATTTGCTGTACATAATTCTAATCGGAGTGCATAAATTTATACGTACTTTGTAGAAGAAACATGTGATATCAAAGTACAGAGAACGGACGTAATGGATAATACTCCACATTCTACGAGACTAACCAATGCTTGACATATAGACGTAGTGAGTATTCTATCTTTGCTTTCAAGTTTTGATATAAGTAATTTGTACTCTGGTATCTACGACAACGCACGCAAAATCATAATTAAGAAATTAGATCGTATTAAAACCTATATGTATTATTTTCTTTTTACCTTTATGACATCTTTAGAAGTCCCATCTTTATACTTTTCCTTAATTATTTCATAAAGTCTAGATACCGCCTAAAGAAAATAAAGACAATAATCGATTATTTCTATAATATATTTATACATATATACAAGTGTTTAATATTATTTTACAAAATTTGAAATCACTTTAATTATCTAATAAAAATACTTACATGCGATATCAAAACAGGATTCTTCGAAGCTAATTTATATTCAATTACATCCATATTTAAAAAATTGTAGTTTTACAATTTATCTAAAGGTACGTAAAGTTATACGGAGTTCGAGTCTCTTGATGTTTATAGTTCCCTCTAAAATGTGCGTTTAACTTATACTTTCAATGTTGACAGTAACACAAATAGGTTAAGTTTTACATAATATTATATAAAATTGAATACTCTCAATTCACAAGTATAAAAATAAGTTTCTTTAATTGTATTTCAACTTTCCTAGTCACAAAATTTACCTCGAAGATCATCGTAACGTTTTAATGACAATTTGTGCGTACCTGCAGAAATAGTTCGAATGCGCATGCGCCGTACGAAATAAGCGGGCCGAACTCTGTGGTGACTAGTTCGCTAGTTGCACCACTTGTCGCAGAACAGCGCCTCGGTCAAGTTTCTACCTTGACGTTTACAGGGCTGGACGCGAAGTGGCGTTCCGGTCGAACCGCTAAACAATCGGTTTTTGTATTTAAAAAGACTAACGATTATTGTGGTTATTCATCTTTTTCTTTATTGCGTCTCATGGTTAGCCACGACTACAGTGTACATCCTTGTTATAAATAAATCTATATCTTGTTACTCTTAAAAACCGAAAAAACTTTGCAAAAAGGAAAAACGGGGTCAGGCAAAGAAACAAAATAATGACGACTCGAACATCACCCGATGAACAACGCATCATTGAACAAAATCCTTTATTGGAACAGCAACAACTTTTGCAAAAGCTCGCCGATTTGCAAGATCAACTGCATTGTTTACAACAAGAGCAACCAGGGCAACAAGGACCACAGGTACTTGAAATCAATCATAATCCACCCATTATGCAGAACGAAATTGCTGCTGTGGTAAGCTACAAACTTCCTAACTTTTGGAAATCAAAGCCAGATCTATGGTTCACTCAAATTGAGGCAGGATTTCGTAGACGACGTATAGTTAACGATCGTACTAAATTTGATGCAGTGTTAGAAGCACTAGACGAAACTGCTATTGCAGAGATATCTGACATCGTTATGCGTCCACCTGAACACCGCCCATATGAAAGGCTGAAAGAAAATCTGATTAAGCGATTCACAGATTCTTCTGAGAGGCAGTTACACAGCCTGTTGGCTGAAATTGAGCTCGGTGACAAAAAGCCTTCACAATTGCTGAGGCAGATGAAGGACTTAGCACAAAACAAAGCGTCTGATGAGCTATTAAAAACAAAGTGGTTAAATCTTCTCCCCAAAAATGTATGCAACATATTACGGGTTTGTACTGAAGATAATCTTTCTAAACTAGCAGACATTGCTGACACGATTTTAGAAAACAACAGCGACTCAACGGTAATGGCTGTTAATCTCACAAAGAAAAATGATAAATGATAAGAAATCTCTTGACGTTTACAGGGCTGGACGCGAAGTGGCGTTCCGGTCGAACCGCTAAGCGATCGGTTTTTGTATTTAAAAAGACTAACGACTATTGTGGTTATTCATCTTTTTCTTTACTGCGTCTCATGGTTAGCCACGGCTACAGTGTAGTACATCCTTGTTATAAATAAATCTATATCTTGTTACTTTTAAAAACGTAGCGTTATTGGTGTCAACCCTGATACGTTAACCGCTACAACTCCGCGCTCTGGTAGCGCAAGGCGCGAATTACGAATAGTGTACCGTTACGCTCCTAGAGATTTAACGTTTACATAAAATATTTTCCGATAATTAAACTGTGCAATTTATCGTTTGTTAAAATTTGATATAGAATAAAAAGACTCTAGATTGAAATTTATCAGGCGCGATCGTCTCTAACCAATGGTAATAAAAACATTATTGAGATTTTTTCATATATTTATTTGTATGGACAAGTTGGAGCATAGTGCACAATATATTTAATATATAGTAGTCTGGGGAAGGGGATCAGAGTACATTCTGGAGTTTGAACACAATATCTTACAATTTAACGACAAGATGCCTGCATTTCTGTATTTGCTTCTGTACGTTATGTTATTCGTATATTCATATATTCGAGATGTATAATATATAAAGCGTAACGACTCACTATTTTTATCATTCTAAAAAAAAGGAGACGAGAGGAATATACAGGTCCTTGTTAATTGTGTCGTGTTGTCTCATCAGTCCATTTTTGTTTCATATTCTTCTTTGTCTCTTTACTCGACTCCCACTCGACGATTTTTTTGTTTTGTTTTAATGTGTAATTATGCTACGTCGCGTGGCAAATAGTACTCGCTAGATTATATCTTTAGTCCGGAGATTGTCTCCAATTGCTAATTACATTCGTTTTCTGTTAGACGTCAGGTTAAAAAGGGGCGCGGGCGAGGACGAGCCGTGTGCGTGGGCGACCCCGATACGTCGTCGTAGTCGTCCCCGTCGTCACCGCCGTGCGATTAAATTTCTATCTCACCTTCCGGTAACGTATATGCGATTGCAAATGCGTCAGGTAGATTAAGGCTTTTATATGCGAGGGCTGTGTTGTCGGGTAAGGTTCGCGAAAACGATAAAAAGAAACGTATTACACGATTGGAGACAGCTCCCCTCCTTTTTTTCCCCCCCACTCTCGCCATCATTCTCTTTGTTTTCTCATTCTCTCAATAATTAGCGATTAACGATCTATATTAAATTTGTTTGAAAGCAAATACATTATACAGCCTATACAATCGATACAACGTAATTTTGTCCTCCTTTTTTTTTTTTTTACCTCCGTTTAGTCTTGCGAAGAACTTAGGGCAGGGTCCAGGTACTTAGGCTATCTGCACATTTTCATAAAAATTCCCCGTTTTAAGATCCGTAAGAGAGACCGTGCACGACTATTTTTTCTCTCTCGGCCTTTCCGTCCATCCGTTCGTCCCCCTTCTATCCTTCTCCTTTCTTCCTTCCCTCGTTTTCCCATTCGCCTTTCTTTTTATTTGTATTTTTTATAAAAATCACAGCACAGCACCAGCATTATTTTAAAGCCCACCCCTTCTCCGCCGAGCACCCCACTAAAACTGAGGCGACTCCTCCCCTCTTTTATTAACCTTTTTTTTTCTTCTCTTTCATCTCCATCACGTCTCTCCCCATTTAGCAAAGTGATTTTCTTTTTCTTCCGTTCGATTAAAAACGCGTTTCCTTCTATTTTCCATTTTTTTGATTTGGCATTTACAACACTATGCGGTTAGATTTAAATTTTCTTTCCCGATACCACTGGCAATGGGTACTTTGCCAATCGATCGCGTCGCGCTCATCTTACTCGATGACGATGATAATAAAATAATAGAATAATTAATAACTAATAATCATAATAAAAGATAATGATAGTCGTTACTAAACTAATATTATGTAGTTTACTTTATATATACCATAGTGTATGTATACGTAATACATTTTACTTTTTTTCGTTACCTTAGCTTTTCTTTCAACACGCCACCGTACTTTCCTTCTAACTGGAGTACAGCGTCGTCTAGCGGTTATTTTTAGTAAACAAATAGCGTTTCTAACGTTCAAATTTACAATCACTTAACGTCACCCTAATCATTTAGAATTATCATTTTTCCTCTCACTCTCTTTCTTTCTATCCCTCTCTTGAAATCCGTCACGTATACTAATCTATACTCCCTCGCGATCGTGTTTACAAGTAAATCAATTAAATTTATCGATAAGTAATAAAATTGTCTAAGAGATAAATTCCAGCGAGTTTACACGATCGTTCGTTTTCCCTCTCTTCTTTTTCTTCTTTTTATCGTCGTCTCTACAAAAATCGAAGGTCTGCAAGTTTCGTTCCTTTTTACAGGTTTAAAATTACATCGGTTCAATTGATGCATTCGGATGCGCACGCCACACACACACACACACACACACACATAC
>JAIFRP010000038.1:609164-622136 GCA_032403825.1 Odynerus spinipes | reverse complement strand
ATTATTATTATTATTATTATTAATTATTATGACGATTACTATGATTACATAAGAGTTTTAAGTGGTTTGTTATTTTTCATCTTGTTTCGGAAAGTAGCACGATAAATAATTATCACAGTCTGAACTATATACCTAATCCCTAAGCGCCCTATGACGGTACACAGCTTATTATATGTTTCATTCTTATAACTGTCGCACTTATACTCCAATATTTCCAAAATATTCAGTCCGTCGGCTATGTAATTATTGTATGCATATATCGTATGGTCGAAGAAAGGTAAGAAAAAAAGGAGAACAAAAAAAAAGAAGAGAAAAGAGAAAGAAAGAAGAAAATGCAATCGCCAGAGGCGTGTGACAGCACGCAACGCTCAGGATCGTCGCCGTTTTCCCTTTATTTTATTTTTATTTATTTTTTTTCATCGAAGGATCTATACGCGATCGAATTTTTATTTACAAGCGGTACATATCGCGCTAAGCAACGTCGACGTCACTCCTCTTTCCTAAGTTCCCTTTTCAAGTTTCGTTTCTTCTTTTTTTTTCTACAAAAAATTTTCTCTCATCGATTTCGTAACAAAATAGTATAGTAGGTCGGTGAGGACTATTATAATTAACTCGCGCGCGAATCTCGTCTCTCTCTCTTTCATAGTATTCGGAGAAGAAAGTCTTTCGTGCATTCCTCATCGTTCTCCTCCTCGGTTTTGTATTTTTTCTTTTTCTCTGGATTCGTTCGATTCTTTTTCTCAAGCACCAATATGGTGTACGGTTATTTTTTTTTTTTACGCAACTCAGAGCGGCTCGGTGGCCGGCTACTGAGTTTTACCCGCTTCTCCGTCGAGCGCGTTTCGCCGTAATAGCATCTCGCAGCTCGAACTTCCCTCGCTCTTCTCCGCGACGCGATTCATTTCCTAATGTTCATCGTCGTCGATCGAAGAAAGCCATTGTGATTCCGCCGAAGCGCAGGACGCGTGAGACACGACGAACGGTAATACCAACACGTGTTAACATCGGACCACCCGAGGGGTCCTCTTCTTTTCGCTTAGAACGGTCAAAGTCTCTAGCGTGAAATAAAAATTGTCTGGTCGATTTTCCACGAGGACCGTTCTACGAGCGTTCGACGAGCCGCGGCTCGTGGTCTGTCGCAAACTTCGCGTTGCGAGAGAAGGAGGACTCGTCGGTCCGATCAGAGTTGGAGTCGTTCGTTCTCCGTTGCGTTAATTATCCCGCGGATCGCCGGAAGCCTTACTGTCAGGGTCTGACGAGAGGCTTACCTCCGTAAGGGGCGGGATACTGTCCCGTTAGGAGGGGATAACCTAATCCCACGTGTGTGTGATGATGCGTGTGAACGTGTCTCTGTGGAGGCGGTGACCTGCTGTCCTTTCCAAGATTCCCGCTACCGGCGTCGACTGGACCGGACTGTTGCTGTTGACCACCGGGCTGCCCCTGTTGCTTGCCAGGTTGCTGGCCCTGTCCTTGCGGCGGTCCAGGACCCGCTACCGAGGTTGGAGGTCCGCTTGGAGGCCTAGCGGGCGTGGGCCCCGCCGAGGAGGGACTGGCTGATGCCGCGGACGTTTTCGGCGTCGGTGACTTGAGAGCACGCTCCTGAAGCTCGTGGATCTTGTGCGCCGAATAATACTGATTCGCGTGATGCTGCAAGAGGTCCAGTGCCTTACCACCCGGTGGACGACTGAGATCCTCCGGCGCGTGATACCTAGGTAACTGATGTAGATAGGGGCTACCCGAGTAAGGTCCTGGTACTAGCATAGGACTGAGACCTCGGTAAACCGGATGACCGGGGTCAAAGGGTAATGCACCGTAATGCTGCGGCTGCATATAACCCGGGTGTATGTACGCGTACTGCGACGTAGGCGGTGGCGGTGGTCCCTGAGTCTCCATTGTAGGTTTCACGCCCTCCTGTTTGTTCTTCGAGTCGTCGTTCTTTCCCAGATCCTGAGGCTTCTCCTGCTTCGGCTGATGCTTCGGACTCGGCGGTGGTGCTTTCGCCTGTTGATTCTGCTTGTTCGACTCCTCTTTTCGTCTCTGCTCGCCGGGGTAAAGGTAATACCTTCTGTCGTCTTGTACGGGACCGGGAGGAGGTGGCGGAGGTGCCGCTCGTTGACTCTGCGAGCCATGATACACGTGGTAAGGACTCATCTGACTCTTCATCTCGATGCTCTCCTTCAGGATCTGGTGATTCTCGTGCTGCTTGTCTTTCAGACTCGGCTGCTGCGACTGCGGTTCTTGCTTTATCTTCGCCTTCTGCTCGTGCGCCTCTTGCTCTTGCTGCTGCTGTTGCTGTTGCTGCTGCTGCTGTTGTTGCTGCTGCTGCGACATAGCTTGTGGCGGTTGATAAGGATAGCCCGGTGGTATGTAGCCACCGTAGCCGCCGTAGTAATGAGGCTGCTGTTGAGGTTGAGGCACCGGTTGGCTCATCTCCTTCTTCTCCTTCTCCGAGACGACGCTTTGCAAACTCGCCATCGACGGCATTTGTGGTATGTTCAGAGGCTTCATTTCTTGTTTCGGCGTGAGATCGCTCGGCTTTTGGTCGACCGACTTGTTGTCCTGAACGCTGGGCACCAAGTAAGGTGGTTGACCGTAGTACGGGTACATTCCGAAGTGAGCCGGTAGATGCGTCGGCGCCGTCGCCTTGTTGTCCTTCTCCTGGTTTTGCTTTGACTTGTCAGCGGGCTCCGCCTCGAGGACGGGCGCCGCGTCGTCCGATATGTCCGAGTAGGCCGGACTCTGGACGTCCTCCCTCGCGGAATCGACCATCGGTGCTTCCAACGGCGAAGGGTGTGGACTACCACCCGGAGATTTCTTCGATTTCTTTTTGTATCCCTGCGGCTTCGGTGTTCGCGGGTCCTTGCTCTTATCCTGCTCTGGCATCAGCGCTGCCGTAGGCTTCACCTTGAATTGCGGCATCTTCGTGTGCAGCGAAACGCTCGGATATTGTTGCATATGCGATTGCACGCCTTGTCCGGGATGTCCAGCCGTAGGTGGTGCGCCCTGCATGCTAGCCTGCTGGGACAACGATTGCTGCCCGCCGAGACCCTGAAGGCCGGGATGTTGACTCGCCATGCTTTGTAAGCTCTGTTGCTGCTGCAGACTGGGTTGCTGAATTACGTGTGCTTGGGCGGGCTGCCCGAGCTGTGCGGACAACGGGTGTTGCACGGACTGCATTTGATGCGCCGGTGGCAGCTGCTGTTGTACGGACGACTGCATTTGTTGCTGCTGCTGTTGGCTCGACTGCAACTGTGGAGGCGGTGGTCCGGTCTGTAAGGACTGTTGGGCTTGCGCGAGTAACGGATTCTGCTGCTGATGCTGTTGTTGAACTTGCGAAGGTTGAGGCGGTTGAGGTATGTTGAGAGGCTGCGGTATGTTTGTACTGGGATGAGGCGAAGGCACGGGCCTGGGAGATTGACTTGGATGCGGACTCGGACTTTGCGGTGGATTCGACGACACCAACGACTGTTGACTCTGTTGTTGCTGCTGCTGCTGTTGTTGCTGTTGTTGCTGCTGGATAGACTGCTGTCTCGAGGAAGGCGGCGCCGCGGACGTCGGTGCGGGTAAATCGTCCTGGCCGAACCTGAGAACGCCAGGCTTGACGATTCCAGGCTTGTCCGTAGTTAAGACGGGCATAGGTGGCTCTATACCGGGTGAAGGTACTCGAGGTGGAGGCGGCGGCGTTTCCGGCGGTAAACTCGTGGCCGGTGGACTCGCCGCTCTTACGGGGGTTCCCTCAGGTTTGTCGGCAGGCGATTTAACCGGCGTCGCCGGACTCGGAGCCTCGATGTTGCTCTCGTCGTTCTCGGACATACTGGTGATCCCTTCCTTCGTGTCATCGTCGTCCGCGGATCCGTGCGCGTGACTCTGATGATATTTCAGTCCGTTTATGTGTTTGTACTTTTTACTACAATTTGGCTCGGGACACTCGAGGAGGACCGGGCTGGCCGGAGGTGAGCCACTAGGCGGCGTAGGAGGTGGTGCCCGTCTCTTGTTCTTTTCTTCTTCCTCTGGACCTCGGGACTTTCTCTTCGCAGCTGGATCCGATCTCGGTGGCACGAACGCCGCGGGACTCGGACTCGCTGCTGGCGATCCCTGTGCACCTCGGCGACCTTTCGCACCGCCATTTCGTAATTTACTGTGAACCGAACTCCTCGTCTCGGTGAAATTGCTGAGGTCGTTGCCAGGAGTAGAGTTCGCTGCAGCTCGACCTCGCTTGCCACGACCCTTAGGCGTACGTGCGTCCAAATCGCTGGTCGGTGAATCGCAAAACCTCGGCGGGGCCCAATCGTGCCGTGTGCAATCCAATAGCGTACCGACGTACGTTTTACCCCGCCACGTTACGTTCACGACCAATACACCTGCAACATAGAGAGGACGTCCCAAATAGTAACGATCGGTAGAGATGTCGTTTTCTTTTGCAACGACGAACAAAGACATTTATATGTTGGTTAACGCTCGAGGCTATCCTATCCCGAATGATATACCTGGGGCTCGATATACGAGTAGCCACAAAGATCGCGATTAACTAGCCGGGCTCTTGTTACAACTCTATAAGACTAAATACAAAATGATGTAGCAGTTTATCGGGTTTGTCGGAGAAAGGAAGGGGGACGAAGATATAGCGAGAGAACACGATATTGGATGTCGGCTTGTCGGAAGAGACGACGGTGGAAAAACCGGTCCCGCGGAGAGGACTCGCTTTTAATATCGAGAAATTCCGTGAGACCTCTCTTACATCGGATAATAAGTTTCACGGCAGTCCACGCGAGCAGCAAGGAGCTACCCTTCTCTCTACTTTCACGAGTGTAAGGCTAATTGAAAATATGCAATCTCGGTGGCTATAGACACACCGGTCGAACACTCGCCACGTTCACGCGCGAATAACTACGCGAAGAGGGCGGTCCGATGTCCGGATCTTTCAAGGCAGGTGCGAGAGTGGATGCTGGGGAATTCTATTGAGATTTGTTGCGTGCTTAACAGATTCGAGATCAGTGATGTAGGGTCTACGTCATGTAATATCTATCTAATCTAACCGCTGACACTCGGTGTCCGGCATGTGAATAAATTCATGTTATCAGTCAGTATTGCAAAGAAATCTGAGAAATGAGATCGCTTAAAAGAAATATCACAGAGAACATCGCGTGAAATTAAAACTGGTGCTGATTTCGGAATCGTCTCCTGACTAGAAGCAGGTCTATCCGAACGAAGTAAATCGCAGTAACGTCATGAGATTAATTTAACTCTCAATTAAAAACGCAGTTTTTGATAGAATCGATAATTTTTAGGTCTATTTTCGAGTTTTTCCGCTCAGGCCTTTTCTCGAGTACAGAGAGAACCATGTACACACACATCTACGCCGTTTCCTCGACTCTCCTTGTCCCCGTCGTTTCCAAGAGAAACCTCCAGGCGTTTCGGCTCGATTGAGTCGTTCCCCTCGAGTCCTCGACGTCACTTCCATTTACCGCGAGAAAGATAAACGTATGGGCGAGTAGCACCGGCGAGGGATGATGATGAAACCGTCCATCCAACCCTCGTCACGCGTCTTTTCAACCTTTCCAATTCTATCCTACCTCTTCCTCCTCCTCCTGCTACTCCTTCTTCTTTTCACGACTTCCTTCCTTTTTCTCTCCGCCCTTTCGTGCCAGCTAGTGGCATCTAAGTGACTAAACGCGCCTCCACCTCCTTCTCCTCCTCCACCTCTTCCTTCTAAACGTGAAAACGATCGCGTGACTGGCCGTTACGCGACATAATCCCGCGAAGAAGAAGCACCAAAGTCGACTTTTAATACGATCGAGAGGGATATAAGAGGAAAAACTAATAACGAGTAGGCTAAGAAAGAAAAGTACGAGTTCGAGAAGGGATAACTTTCGTGTACGACAAGCGGTGCTCGAGCTGACTCGGGTAAATCGATTAAGGGGTTAATGGAAGCCAACGAACGACGAACAACGTCTTCTCTTGTGTACTTTGCCCCAACGTAACGTCGCAGCAACTTTTTCTCATCCCATCACCACTCTCGTCTTACTTCTCCCGGAACTTTCTAACGAAGCCTATCCCTAACTCCATAGGAAGAAGACTATCCCAAAACTCAAATGACACGGATAGAGATCGATCAGAGGAGTAAAAAAAATGTCGATATCCATAGACACGGTATGTGGGTTACAGGAAGAAATGGAAAATGTTCTCGCATGATTTTACTCGGCGAGAAACGAATCTTGCTGAACGTCGGTGGAATAAAGTAAGAGCTTTGTCGGCAGAGTGCGCATCGTGTGCTGGCTGGTGCAGCGAGCGAGATGTAGTATCGGAAAAAGTGAGACGGTGAAGGGGTCGGGAGGACGTAATGGAAGAAGGATGAAGAAGGAGCGTAGAAGGGAAAAGGAGAAGCTTGGGAGGGGGGGAGTATTCAGAGGGAGTAGGAACGAGATGGAAAAAGAGTACGTGGTGTTCGGAGAGAGAAGACGAGGTGGGACGGAAAAAGACGAGCATAGGATGGTGGATAGAACGTGTAAAAAGAAAAAGGGTATAGGCAGCGGGGGGGTGGGGGGCTAAGCGGGGAGGAATGGAGAAGCAAAAGTTGTCGATAAAAGGAAGAAAGAGAAAGAAAGGAAGAGGAAGAAAAAGCGTAGGGTGAAATCGCTGGTAGAATAAGGATGGAGGAGGATACGTACGGGACTTGAGAGCTCGATCCAAGGGGCTTGCTTCCAATAAAGAGTCAGCCATGCAGTTATATAGAACTTTACGTCCTTCCAGTACAATCCCACGCGAAAATTCCCACTGGTCCGTGTCTCGTAGAGGAAGGAACATAGTAAGAAGCGGGGAGGAACGAAGAGACGTAGGAACACGGGGGACCCGGTCTACGGTAACACGGAGAGATACGCTCGAGTGCTATCGACGAGGTACGTGTCACGAGGCTGTTATCGAAGGTGTGGTCGATGTTAGGATCATACGGTCGGCTTCTAATCCTAATTAACGCGTTTATCGACAAGGGCACTCGGGCCAAGGTATAGTCCAGGCAGAAAACTTGTTTCTCTTCTCGAGAGTGCAACAGAGAGAAAGAAAGAGAGAGAGAGAGAGGGATGCAGAAAACTGGATCGTTTCTTATAGCCGTCGTATCCGTTTCTACCTCTTCTTACAAACCCTTCTATTTTCATTTCATTAACCTACTCACGATGGAATATATGGATGCTAAAGAGCAAAGGAAGGTAGCGATTCGAAGCGGTACCTCCTTTCGAAAACTTCCTTTCCACGAAAATACCTACTCCCAGTGTTTCCGTTACACCAAGCTCGAGTTCGGAACGTACTATTACGAAGGAGCGTTTATCTTCGCGTCGATAGAGCTATCGAGAGGTAATTGATAGAGATTATCGATCGTTACCGACATCGGCACCAAGCGTATTCTTCGTAATACGTTCTGGGATTTATCGAACGACCAGAAGAGAAGAAGAAGAAGAAGAAGAAGAAGAAAAAGAAGAAGAAGGCAATAACGTAATAACGAATTCGCGAAAGCTCGTGAGAATGCGCTTTTATGGTAACTCCTCGCGCAGAGAGAAAAACGCCCACGCTTACCTACAAGACGATGATATTCCCTTCGATATCGAAGTAATCCCAAATTCATGGCATTGGGATTCATACCAGAGGCTCCTATCGCCATTTTCAGAGACGATATTATCATCGAAGACTTTTTCTAAAAGGGCAACGCGCGCGGCGCGTAGGACGAGAAACTCGTTATTAAATGTCTTCCCTCTTTTGCCAGAAAGCCAGAGAGATGATCTCAGCGTGTCCCAGAGAGAGAGAAGCTGCTATCGATGAGAAGAATAAAGAGAGACGACGTTTCTTGTCGCGGCGCGTACCGTCGATGATACTCTTTTACGAATATTCCAAAAATAAGTTAGCCTCGTTGCTTTCGAGCAACCAACCACTTCAGCGCAAAACAAGTCATCCCGGTGAATGGAATAAATTGACTTCTGTGTATTCCATCTTTTCTCGATGGGAACACGCATTGATGAAATTTTGCTCGGATGTTATCCCGGTAATATTTACGGACTACGGTAAAACGATTTAAATATTCGAATATTCTATGAAGAAAGTACACGCGGGACTCTCGATTCCGAGCTCCTTCATCGGCATTCGATATTATCCCGAAACGAGCCTTTCAACGTTGACTAGTCGTCTCACGATCGTCCTCTTATCGACGTCTCTCCATGATACCGGACCAAACTGGTCTCTGTGTGTGCTGCCACGTTGGGAGACGCATACGATGTATTTACCAACCTCCTCTCTCTCTCTCTCTCAATCTCTCTCCCTCTCTTCTCTCAACGCAGGTAGCTTCGAGAGTGTGTGCAACGAATCGATAGACTCTATACGCGTCTATCCTACACAGGTTACCAGGGTCTACGCGTATAATAGTAGTAGTATACCTCGTACTCTCCAGGATCGCGTACAGTCGTTCGTAAAAACTCGACGGGTCTCGTTCTCGAGAATCAAGCAAGTTCCAAGGATCGAAAAAACGTTAATGACGTATCGCGAAAGGATCGAATACTTTCATCAAGGGGAGTACCACCACACCATCCACGCTCGCGTTCGCGTTTGGCTATCCGGCGTTACGTTAGCCGCGATATCTCACGATTACTGCCGCGCGGTGACCTGTACAATTTACAGCCGCGATAGTAAAGTATACCCGTTGATAAGGTGTAATAACCGTATTTACTGCTACCGGCGCGAAGGCGGCCGATCCGAACGACCACCATTTACGCCATTTACGTCGTTTACAGCGCGAGCTAGCGAGTGACATATTTCCGATACCGTAAAGAGAAATAATCATTTTTACGCCGGCCATTCGACTCACTTTTAGCGTGTCACTTCTTTCGAAAGATTAAATGCGACGCGTTCGAGCTATCCGAACACGCTCGAGCGTTCTCTGTCTTTTGTTCGAATTGATTTCGATGCTCGTCTATTTCGAATTGCGCGATGGGACGAAGTAAACAAGTTTATACAGTAGTCTGTCTGGTATAACGCGGTAAAAATATTGCGACTACCGTTTAATAATATAAGTTAATATTCTTCGAGTTTTCTTGAACTATTTATAACTACATAATGAATTTGATACTTACGTCGTCGGAAATAGGTTTAATAAAAAAGAAACGCGCCGAGAAACACGCGTTCGATACGCATGGTTAATGAAATAAAGTGAAGGAGCGTATTGGTAAGCGCGACACGCTGAGCAAAAGCCGTCGCCGCCAACGACGACCACGACGACGTTGACAACTTATTGCCTCCATCGTCGATTTGCATTTCTACTTTATAACGGTTAGTGCATTAATAATTCCGCGAGAGGGGCTAACAGGTTAATCTCCGGCAATAAACGTCGTACGCGCGGATACGTAATTATACGCTTATATGTAACTAATGATCGCGATCGTGTAACAGAAGTAACGAACGACAGTTTCGATAAATTATATCGCACCGACGAAACGCGAACGAGAGAGAGAGAGAGAGAGAGAGAGAGAGAGAGAGAAAGAGAGAGCAAAAGAGAAAGAGCGAGATCAATATCGAATTACGCGCCGAATATTGTACGGAGGCTATCGCGTTTTTATTTTTTAACTTTTTTTTATTCTAAATGAAAGGATGCTGCAAACGCGAAACCAGTTACGCGATGATCCATCAAAGCCTTGCTTATACATTTATCGACGCTAGATTCTGATATTCAATGAGCTTCGAGATAACTCGCGTACGTTTACCGCATTCCATCGTAGAAATCCATATCGATAGAAACTCCGTCTGTTATCTCGAAAACGCTTTATCCCGACTCGACTATCGCGAAGCGAGTAATTATTTTTCCAAAGGTTGTCTCTCTCCTTCTCTCTGTCACTTCACTATCTACCTCCGATCTCCGTGTCTCTTTTATCTTTGATTGTAGCACACTCGAAAATTTGCCTCCGCCAGGCGACTACGGAGGCAGCTTTTAATGAATTTACTTTCGAGCAAAACGACGAGTGAAAGGCGCACTTTAGGAGGATGAATACTTTTCGTTAACATAAAACATTCCTCTTGCGAGTGGTAATCTCTGAAAGTTAAATTCTTCTTCTTCTTCTTCTTCGTTAAGAGATAGGGGGTGAGAGAGAGGGAGAGGGGAAAGAAAGAAGCGAGCCCAGGGTAGTCTTCAAAAGATTAAAGGACACGTATAGGGAGAGTCGAGCGAGGAAGATGGATAAAGAGGGAAACTGCACCGTAGAAAAGACTCGGATGCTGAGAGGAGCCAAGAGTGAGTAAGAAAGAGACAGAGAGAGAAGAGGAGATGAGGGGAGAGAGAAAGAGAGAGAGAGGAGACGGGAGGGAAAGTAATAAAACACGAGAGGGCGCCGAGTCTCGACAGATTGGCCCGGTATTCGATGGAGAATTCGATGAATTTATGGATTTCCTAATCCCTCGTTATGTAGGAGGAACCCTTCGGGAGCTCCTCTGGGAGATCGATACTTTCTTGCTTCCGACGTGCGCGAGAACCAACGTGCTTGGACTGGGAAGATAAAAGGAGGGTAAGAGAGATCGACTTTGGTATCACGTTGCACGCCCTGCGGGAAAATCTTCCGAGTTCTACCGATGGGAAAGGACGAATCGAACCTTTTCCCGTTCTCCGTGATCGTTTTCTTCTAGTAAGAACGATTTTCTATCGAATTTTCCAACAAACAGATCCACTGATTTATTATATTCTTCTTTTTCTTCTACTTCCTCGAAATTGAAATCTTCGAATAACGACACTGCTAACCGAAGGATAATACATATGCATGTCCGTCGAGAGTTAAGCGGAGACGGTCGGATTATCGATCGATTCGTCAGAACCTCCGACTATCTGCTTATTATTAATTAACGTGATATACGTGCGAGGCATCGAAATGGACAGGGAAACGAGATGTCAGTGGCAACGGAGCCGAGAGCTCGTTGCGGCATTCCTAATTAGTTATGATAAATTATACGCGATAAATTCGTCTCTCGCGTAAACTTCCATCGTTATTACCATTAGTAGGTACTCTAGACAATGATCGTTATTATTATCGCCATTACCATACGTCCGGTGCTATGTTCTCGTTAACTATATCGATAATGTACTATTTATGCATATATGTATATATATATATATATATATATTTTTTTTTTTTTCGTAGGATGCTCCGAAGAGGTAGGAAAACCATTGAATTTAATTAGAGTCCTCTCGCGTTACCGGGAAATGGCGTAATAGGCCGCGCCGTAATGGATATTTCTCCCACCGATTTAACTTTGATACGCCACCGACCAACAGAGCTACTGCTTTCCGAGTGTAACGCACCGGCAGATAATTAAATTAAAACGAGGAGAATCGAGCAACGTACGATTCAATCTAATCCCTCCACTTCCACTACATTTTTCCCTACGTAAAACCGTTTTCTCGTTAGGTTAATTCTACTCCGGTTACGCTTTATGATCTTTTCTATTATTTCTCGTGCTGATCGTTGGACGGGATCTCGCGATGGCTTTGCCTCGTAAATACGATGTGTGCTGATAATAGTGTGGGTTTTTTTAAACGTTTTTCTTTTTATCCTCTTCGTACGTGGAGAAATCGGTTGAAACTTTTGGGATAGTACGTAAAACTGTGTCTACCAACACGGTATAAATTTATGTTAATAGATTAAAGAGAGATTAGTTAATAGATTAGAGAATAAAAGTGTGTTAACGTATACTAACATTTATACACGAAATTTACCGGTGTCTCAGGGAGATCCAAAGGGCGAAGCCCCATGAATTAACACGAAGAACTAATTACAAAGCTACACATCCAATAAAAATTGATATTCGCTACAAAAAAATCCACCGTTATCAATTCACACTGTACTCGAGACACATACACGTTCTCGTCGCTCCGTTGCCCAGGACAATATTCGTGTTAGCTGAACAAACGGAGGAGACCGACGAGACTCGTGGATGAGTTTTCATTCTAAAGAGTAGACTAGGAGAGAGAGAGAAAGGTATCGATCGAGCTGTAATAGGTCCTCACCTCCTTCTGTCTCGTGCCAAACGATACCCTCGAGCGTGACCGATGTGCCGGGTTCACAGGGTCCCAAACATTCGGGCTCGGTAATGGTCCCCACGCTGGTCCCAACGCATACGTCGGACATGTCCTGAAACACAAAGTTTGCGCATCGGTGAGCCGCGATTACACGTACGGTTCCACGGCACGTAATAGATGTCGTCGGGTCTACAGGTTTTGCGGTTTTGTTTAGGGGTCTCTGCGGTTTCGTACGACCGGCGATCGAGAGTGAAATAGAGATAGAGATAGAGATAGAGATAGAAAGAGAGGGAGGGAAATAGAGAAATAGAGAGAGAGAGAGAGAGAAGGGGAAAGCACGTTGAACATCTGAGCCGTGGCTTTAAAAGCAATTAGAGGATATCTCTCTGACCAATTAACGTTCTCGCTGCCTTTCTCGTTCCTAGCGAGCGGGCGAGTTACAAAATGATCGGACATGTGATTCCATGAAATCGCATGTTCCGGAGGATAGATCAGAGTACTGTGATTGATATCCAGGGTCGTTGGTGTACCCTGTCTTGCAAAAATATATTTTTCGAGCGTGTACCTAAATGCATCGATTGTAAAAAAAAAATATCGGCAAAGAAATGAACAAGGAACGAGATTTTCCTGTCGATCCGTTGAAAGAGGATTCTAAGTAACGAAGAGCCGTTATGATGGCGAAAGGGGGAATAGGGGAAGAAGAACTGGTCGTGGTACCACTAGCCGTGGAATTACAATGTCAGTTTGAAATGCAAATCGCAGAATTTATGCTTGGCTTCCATAATTACACTAGCGGCCTGCATTATCTTTCATAATGTATGTACAATACACGCGAGCTGGCCGACGTAATCGTATCGTTATTACGGCACGAAACTATTTCGCTGTTCGCACCGCATGACGTTGCGTCGACATGGCTTGAACGTGTGGTCTAGTGA
>JAIFRP010000038.1:590952-605891 GCA_032403825.1 Odynerus spinipes | reverse complement strand
GAGAGAGAGACTCGGGCGCCATGTTTCCTCTCATGAATATATTCATGCACGAGACTGCATATGTAGGTATTAGGCCATGCAGCACCCCCGGCCACTGTACGCGAAGCTAGTTAACAAGTAACGCCGTACACACACGGTACGTTAACTCGCGCGTACGTTCCACGCGTCAATACGTTCGCATAGTACCGGTGTACCCGCCATACTATGTACACTATTCTCCTACGCACACTATCGAGAAGCTTGCGTGCGCGCGCGCGCGCACGCTCGAACGAACTTCAGCGTAGATTAACAGCGACGCGGCGAGTCTAGTGGTAAGCCGTTTCGTATACCTTAGGTGCTGTCACTCGCTGCTTAAATTCAACGTAATTCGCGCGACCGAGTGTACCTACACATATGTACATAGTAGAAGGATATATATATGTGTGTGTGTGTGTGTGTGTGTGTGTGTCGGTGATTATGAAAGTGGTTAAGTCGTATGCGGGAGGTTCGGAACTGTAACTGTGGAAGTGAAAAAATAGTTTTGAGTAATTGGACATTAAAGTTTAGCTAACATTCCGAAATAATGTTTAAAGAATAATAAATTAGAAGAAATATTTTACTTGTACTATTTTAGTTCTGAACTTCTCTCTCACGGCACAGACTTTTGGATGGATATGGTATATATTTTCAGTTTGTAATAAAATATTTCAAGATATGCTCTTGCAATTTAAATATTTTTTAGTTATACTTTGCGGATCAGCTTATAAGAAGATTTATGTTTCAGAACCTCGAATAACGTGGAATGTTTTCAAAATTAGTGGTGTAAAGAAAAAAAGATTCAACTTTTAATAATTTTTCAAAACCGACATGGAATATGTGGTAGTTAATTCAATTTTTCCGATTTCTAACTCAGACCACTTTCATAACCACCGACACATATATACGTGCGTGTTTCATAAAGAAATTACCATACGTTAATACGTAAAGCGTGCCGATCTTTCTTTTCCTTCCGTAAAGCTATCGAATTATTCCGATCGTACCGGGAATCGATCAAGAGCTATTATCGATATTACTTTTCCATCGATATATCGTTGCAATTTGTCGATCGTTCTTTTTCCACGAACGATTTACCTAGTCCACGTAATCGCGATCTTTCCTACACCATTACGCTCCCCGTAACGCGTTCATTACGTGGAAAGTAATAATAAATTCGAACGCGTTCGTATGCATCAAATAATCGCGTGGTAATTGCACTTTATGCACTCGTACTCCCCTCACCCCCGCGGACGCCACCCTTTCCCCCACTTTTGCTTTCGAGTAATAATGAATGAACGGACGTACGCACCCACACGTACCGACTTATTCCGGTTATAATATATGTATGTACGCTGCTGCTTCTACGTTGCGTGTCACGCGACGTAGTCGTTACGCCGTATAACTTTGCGCGCGATTAAAGATGATTTACGAGTCTCGCGCGATTTCAATGAAGGATCGAGGAATGGATCGCCGCTACTTTAGCTCGGGTCTTCTTTACCGACCGAGTTTCCTATAGAGTGTCTATTTTTTTTAACGCATTATTGATCGGTAATTTTGCGGAAAAGTTATGTCATATGTTCAATTATCCATTTTTCTGTAATCGATAAGTGTTGTATAATTCTTTAATAAATATTTATTGCCTTTATTATCGCGAAACTCGCGAGAGACACGCCGCCATGTTATTCTCCTATTTTCTCTCGCGCGCCGACTCGATTCTCTATGTCTCTCTTTTTTTTTCACCGTTCGCGCTCTCCCACGCTCTTATCGTGTTCCCGATTCCCGCTGAGAGAAAAGACACATAGTATGTAGGTACCACTCCAAAGTTTAAACTTGTATCCTCCTCCTCCTCCTCCTCCTCCTCTTCCTCCTTCTTCTCCCCGGTCGAGATAAATGTAAAGAGAGTTCGTCGAGCAAGCTCGGAGAGACTTTGATCCAAAGTAAACTCGATCGAGCACGATGATCGTATTACTCCTCTCGTTTTATTTATGAACGAACCATGAGGTGTCCATTCTTTGCTACGGTTTACGAGCCTTTCATACGATATCAAAGAATCCATTTCGTTCCAACACGACGAGATGGAATTTAAAGAGCGAGATAGAGAGAGAGGAGAGAGAAATCGTAACGATCCAACGTACGTGCCAAGAACAACGCGACGAACGGTTATTCTCGCGTCCCTAGTCTTCATTAAATTTCCTAGACTCGTCGTTCCTCTTTCTCGTTGAAAATATTCCCGGGAAGGAGAGCCGAGCGAGGAATGCGACCGCATCCCGGCATGACGAGAGAACCCGAGCTCTCCTCTTCGGTAGAGTCGATCGATCGCGAGAAGCAGACGAAGAAGAAGAAGAAGAAGAAGAAGAAGTAGGGGAGGGAGAGAGAGAGAGAGAGAGAGAGAGGTTTGCCTTTAGAGTAGTATCGTAAAAGCCCGTGGCTACGATCCGTACGACTCCCGTTGACTTTGCCTTTCCCGTTTCTAATTAACTCGCGCCTGGAATTACTATTCTTTTTTTCTTAGGTGCAAAAGCAGAACATTTGCTTGGAAGTGTTCCCTTATTCCGAGCAGGAAGCTCCTGGAAGGAAATCAAGGAAATATTAACGACCGATTCGTTATCGTAGAAGAAATATAAAAAATATATTACAAATCTTGAGTCTGGGTACTTGAAATGATATTTTTGTAGATGCGAAAGCAGAAAATCTGCTCGACAGTCTTCTCTTATTTCGAGCAAGTAGCTCCTGGAAGGAAATCAAGGGAAGATTAAAAATTGATTCGTTATCGTCGAAAAATAAGAAAAATACGTGGTAAAGAAGAAAAATTTGTCAGAATAGCCCCAAAGAGGAATATTCTCGTCCGAACGGAAATCGGCCGAGTCTACGAAGCGAGAAAGGAATCGACCGTGCGCGGGATTGAAACGGTAAGGCGGTAGGATTCGTTAACTGCCGGCCAATTACGATAAAAAGCCGGTCTTTGTTACCGGGGAGCGCATTACAACGATCAACTTTAATGGAAGCAATAAAATGCAGGTGCTAGTGCCGGCGCATTCCCTTTGCCTGTGAATCGAGCCACCGTCATTGGCGTAGCACCGACTATTATCGCTCCCTCGGTTTTGGATCCGAACGAGAACGCTTCTCGAACTGGTGAACGAGATATCCCGACGCCGTTGTCGAGTTTAAGATTACAAACCGCGTATTCGTACGATACGATACGATACGATACGATACGATACGATAGGATACGGTACGTGTACGTAATTGCGAAACGCGGAAATGTATCGACAATGTCGAACTTGTTCCTTTCGTATAAACGAGCCGACTCTTTTTATCTCCCATGTGTACGGATAAGATTCCAATATTGTTCATTACAAAAAAGGGAGTCATTGTTCAGTGAGTGGGCGTATCAAGGCAAAAGCTTCCGATTTAATACTTAGATATAAACAATTTAGATATAAACAAGATATTTAGATATAAAAAATTAACAAGCTTTCTAATATATTTTGTTACGATTTTGTTTCGTTATATTTTTAAGTTTACTAAAAAAAAATGTAACCCACTAAATAAATAAATTATGAATATATATTGAACAAGCAAGTTATATATACTACGTCACCCGTATTTGAGTGACACGACACTCAACAAAATGTTACAGAATCCGACGAGTGTTCCTTTCAGTCTATGTTAGTATCCTTATCTTTAACGGACCGATCGTTGGAAGCTGAGTGAAAATCACGAAAGCGGATTTAACCGAAGTTAATCTCGACCTACGCCATTTCTAATTTCCTACGAGTAACGTACACGTACGCTCGAGTATATATTTCACGAATCCCGGCGTTCTCCGAAGGCGCGAAATTGTGCGGAACTTCGAAAGCAGTTCGTCTTTCTCGAGTACCGTGCGAGAGAAAGCCTCGTAGCTGGATTTACAATCTTGTAGGAATTACGTATTCGAGTTCGAAACGAGGAACAAACTGTTCCGTGGCGGTCGGATTAATCGTGATCGCTGATAAATGAATAGGGCGTGTGTTAACAGTCCGAGAGATTACGATATCTTTTCCTTCATTGGAGAAAATCCTCTCGGCAAGTTTCGGAGTAAGAGATCGCAAAGTTTTGCTTGCAGTTTCCATAACGTTTGCAAGACGAACGCGACTTTTGCGTTTTCTACGACTGGGAACGAAAGAGTTAACGTCTGGGTTCAGAAGATATAGAGCTAGAGAGAAAGAGAGAGGGAGAGAAAGAGAGAAAGAGAAAGAGAGAAAGAGAAAGAGAGAAAGAGAAAGAGAGAAAGAGAGAAAGAGAAAGAGAGAGAGAGAGGGAGAGAGAGAGAGAGAGAATAGTTCTCGTTAACCGGAAGAGTATATCATGGCTTCGTATTCGGAGAACTACTCGTGGGGGTTATCGCGACTTAACAGGGACGCGGTTATAATCCCTAACCCTTCGAGCCGGAGTAGAAAGCCCGCTAATCCCCCGCGGGGGATTCCGCTTTCGTAGCACTTACTGTGATTAGTTGCGGTAGAATACGAGACTACTCTCCGGGGAAGATAGACTCCCGTTTACAAGAAGTTTCGTAGATACGCCGAAAACCGGTCCAAAACCCCGTCGATAAAGAAACTTCCTAATCGTATTTACGAGCGGTGACGAACGGACAGCACTCGATTACGCGAAACTTCCGACGTTATTGGGGGGAAAAGCTATTGCTACTGTTGCTACTGTTGCTGTTGCTGCTGCTGCTGCTACGCTATATCGAGAAACATCTCAACATCGTCTCCGTCTCCGTTTCCGAGAGATGTCTCTTTGATTTTCTAATCTCTTTCGTAAGCATCGCTCACATTTTTACACGCTACCCCGAGTTTGACGTCAGTGCGTTAACGAATCCGATAAACTCTCGGTACAATATCGTCCTTGTTCTAAAACTCTTTCTCCCACGAGTGCAGCGTCCAACGTCGAGGACGCCGGAACGAGTTCCGAGCTGGTGGATTTCGTGACGGGATTATTTATTATAGAATCTAATTACGTCCGTCAATTTATGTCCTTCGAATTCGGACAAGGTCCGAGGTTATCTAGAGGAATACAAGAGTACTGTTTGTCTCGTGGAAATAAAGAAAACGTTTTCTTGGACGAGGGAATTAAAAGATCGTGGTAAATCGATCACGATTCATCGAGATCGAGATATTAAAACCGAGAGAACTGCTAAGAAGATAGATAATTAAACATTCGTAAAAACGACGAAACTAATACGTTAAGACGTCGAGGTTACAACGCGATTCAATTTTACATCTATTCAATTTCATACGTTTCAACGTAATCCGTTTTTATTTTCATAACTCTGCAACTGCGATGAAAATTCCACCTCGCGTCCTATCCTCCTCTTTCTCTTCCTTTCTATCCACCTTCCTTGCTACGGATACGAGTCTAGCTTTAATCAGAAGCAACGTGCGCGTTAACGATCGTAATTACGCGATAAAAACTAGACGATAAAAAGCGTCGAAAATTATTAACGACGACTAACTTCCGTGGGATTAAGAAACTGGATTCTTCAAGGTCCCTCGATCTGCTCGACGACGTGACTAGGTTAATGAAGCATTAAAAAAGAAAAAACAAGGAAGGGAAAAGGAAACATTTTTATCCGTCAAAAAGAAACATCGAGCGACCGAGCTATCGTCATCTCGATCGCGTTCTCGCGTTAATGACTTGTAAAAAAAAAAGAAAATAAAAAATAAAAAGAGAGGACCTAACAAGAAAATCGCTCGATGAGATCTCGATTTCCGAATGGCCGATAAACATTTTCCTCCACCCCTCCCTCCCCCTCCTCCTCCTTCATCTGGACCCCTATCTCCGTTTATCGTCGATCTTCGAGAACAGTGGCCAAGATTAAGCACGATCGACGAGTTCCACGCCGAAGTCCTCGCCGGTGTGCCCGGCGAGCGCGTCCGGTTTTACCGACGAGTGTGCGCCTTGTTATCCGATAAGATATTAAGCCAATTACAACGTCGTCTGACACACGACGTGCCTGTAACGTATACGTCATTGCGTCTACGTGTGTAGCCGAGCGGCCGGCCGAATACGCGCATACAAAGAAGCGCCGCGTAATCTAACCGCAGCATACCATTAAAAAGGCTACGAAGCCCCTGTGCGTTTCGTTCGTGTACGCATTATCGGTAGTACGACGTTGCGGACAGGCTCGTAGATATCGGAAGAGAAGAGAAGAGAAAAGGCGTTCGGGAATTGCGAGCAGGTTCATTATAAATCTATTATATCCCCTATTCTGTTAATCGTGGATGACTAAAGAATTTGGTGGAGAAACGTTGATGGTATTTGTAAAAATGATGATGTTAATTATAACATTCACATGTAGGTATTAAGATAATATATAATTAGATAGTAATTAGTTATGATTACAAAATGCAACACAAAAGAGGGTTTTTTAAATTTTATAAGTAGAGTACTCTCGCAGTCTCAAATTAGTTATCACATTTGGTATGTAAATGAATATACTAACGTGATAACTAATTTTGGACGGAGGGAGTACTTGTAGTGTTTTATAAAGATATTATAAAGAAATGAAATTTTTAAAAAAAGTTACATTTAGTATTGAGTTGGTTAATTAAAATGTGTAATAAATATAAATCTGATTCACTTCTGCTCTAAACGACTCTATACGATGTACTACCTTAACGTATTAGAAAAAGTCAGGAAAGGATGAACACGCGATGTAAGAGAATCAACCGATATTACGTAATTTCAATATTTGCTTCGTCATTTTTACGAATGGTTAGTTATCTAGTATTAATCTACTCTACTTCCCTATCCCCCTCTCGAATTCTCTTACTACTCTCCGCACGGCTGACCGCCCAACGCGATAGCTGCTACGACTACTATAGCTTCCCCCATTAAATAACCGCGCCAATAGAAACTAATCGTACCTTTATCATCTCTTATCTCCTCATGTGTTTCGCGTTCTTTGGAAAGAAACGCCGATAGATATCTCGGCTCGCTGTTTTACCGACATAGAAGAACGCAAAGTGGTCGAAGATATCTTCTCGAGTCTCGGAAGGTAACTTCGCTATGGGATTCCCCGAAATATCGGCTAGACGATCCTAGACCGTCCGATTTTGCGTAAACGTCGAAATCAGATGCATCTTGCGGTTCGTGGTAAGGTTAAAGCACGTGTGCGATTTCAAAGCGTAATTGAAATTGCAATCGCGTTGGCTGGCTCATCCTGCGGTGATGTGGGTGACGGATAGAGAGGAGAGGAGGAGCGAGGAGAGAAGAGAGAGAGAAGAGAGAGAGAGATTCAACAGAGTAGCTTAATGGCGCGTCCACAATACAGTCGGCGCGCAGATCGCGATGCATTTCCGCTCTCGTTATCGGAGAGCGAGTTTCCCGTTCCCTCGATGTCGGGCAAACCCAGGCGACGTTTGATGGAAACACGACTAGCTGGCTTCGGTCGGTACTCGATTTACATCAAGTTTGAATCCATTAATCGTGAATCCTCGATGTCTAACCTTCGCCGTCGTATAGTTGCGCCACGGTGATCGGTCCGTTGCCATAAACAATTTACAGCGAGCTCTCGATTCGATTTAATCCCAGAGTCTCGGTCGATGGAAAGCGTTACGAGGAGTAATCGGTGTTAGGTACCCAGTCCATTAACTTTTTGTAGGATCGGTCGATTATACGCGACTCTATCGACGCTTTAAAGAGACTGGCTGCTTCTACTTGATAGTCTTCTCGTTAAAAATAAAAAAGGGGTGTGGATGTTGACATCAAAGAGACACCGCCGTTTCTCAAAGTTATGCGTCTATCTCATCGGGCCTTCGATTAAGTGACGAACGCGTCGTGGAATCCGCGACTACAAATATTTACTCCGAAAGCACGCCACGGAGGAAATGTTTTCGTAGAGATCACTACTATGCACATTCCGCGCGGATACACCGCCGTGCGCTTTCTCGAGTGTTACGGCTCACCTCGAGTGTTCGAGCCAACGCAATTAGATCTCCGCAAGCAAACGAATCTGGAAACGTTATCTATGCTGGCCCCGCCCATTGTGGTCAACGAAGATGCACCGTTTTGTTTTCTTACCAATTTCCAAAGAAAAGCTCGGTGTTTCTATTTTTTTTATAATAAAAAAAGCTTTCGAGTGCAAAGGGGTAATATAAACACAATATTGGCGACTACATAAATAGTTGTTAATTAAAAGAACCAATATAGTAATAAAAAGAGAGAGAGAGAGAGAAGAAGAAGAATCTATATAGAGATAACGAACAAAGGTAAAAATCTTTCTCGAAATCCGAGAGCTAAACGCGAGAGTTTGTCCCCTTCTAAGCTCCAACAACGAATTACCTTTCGCCCTTTCCTACTCGACGAAGCGACCCTACCCATTTCACCGTCGAACCCTCGCGCGTGCACGATTCGTTTCCCCTCCCCTAAAAACCCATGTAACATATAGGAGGTGGATGTTCTCTGCGAGCTCGAAGGTGCGCGTGTGCGTGCGTGCGTGCGAGCGAACGTATACGCCTGGGCACGCGCGTGTTGTGTAGAGTAGGGGAGAAAGGTTCAGGAAGTTATCAGTCCCGAGGGATTAATTCACCGTGAAAAATTAATTTTGTTCCCTGCCAACCTCGAATAATACCCTCTCTCACCCTCTCTCTCTCTCTGTGCTTCGTTCCTCATTCTCTTTGTCTGTCTCTCTCTCGCTCTTTCTTTCTCCGGTCGAATGAAAGGCGAGAATCGAGCTCTGGGAATAACGCTTTCTCCTTTCAACGCGCTGATTGCGGTTTGTACGTATCACCGTTGCCGGGTTTCCGAGTTAATTCATGAAATGAAGGGAAAAGGATGAAAACGAGGAGGGAGAAAGAGAGAAATAGTAGAAAGTAGAAAATCGTAGAGAAACAAATAGCGAGAATTATCAATTCCCATTACGTTCGTTTCGAGCGCAGCTATGCGTTTTAACGAACGCTTTCCATACTTTTCCGCCCTTCGCAATTTTTCTTTTCGAAAATAGCTCCGTTTCTCTCTGTCTCTCTCGTTCCTCCTATCTCTTTGTCTCTCTCACTCATTCATCCTTTCTTTCTTCCTATCTCTGTCTCATTTATCTTCTCGCCTTCTCTCTCCCTCTCTCTCTCTCTCTCGCTCTCTCACGCCTAATCATCCTCTCACTCACTCCCTCCCCCATTCATTCATCCCATTGCTATCTCCCTCTTTGTTTAAATCTATACACGATAGCCAATGCAGTCAGATAGCCAAACACGAGCAAAATACGCCTCTACGCGCGTGGCACCCGCGCACACGAATGCATCGTAGAATCCACAGAGGCCCACGGATATTGATTCATAGAAGGCTTTCTCGCGCCATCTGTCAGCGAAGCGAAACTGTGCACTACGCGCTTGTGTGTACAATACGTGTGGGATACATCTGTAGCTACGATACGCGAATACAAGCGTGTAAGAGTGTGTGTGTGTGTGTGTGTGTCTCTACATCTCCGGACTCATAAGAGAGTGTACAGATGCGTATCATACCGATGGCGGGCGGCTTAGTTTCGTAAGCCGACGGTTAGATAATATTTGCTAGCTCGTGTAAATAAACACGTGTTCCTACGCCGGCGTCGATTTTCGCGAGAAACGTGAAAGTCGCTGGTCGAAGATCGATCGTTAGCGGTATTTGTTAATTGAGACGGGGAAAAGAAAGCAAAAACACCGGGGAAGAATCTGTGGGTTAAATATTTTCGTCGGGTGATTACGAAAGTAACCCAAGTTTTAAACTACGATAGTTTGTTAAGAAAATGTGTTTTTTGAAATCTCGTATAACCAGGTACGTTGTTAAAGTTAATGGTTAAAAAAAAGAGAGGTTTCGATTTTTAGTAATCTTCAAAAAATAATTCCACGTCACCGTAACATCAATCGATACGACACAAAAGAAAAAATGGTAGAGATTTTAACAATTTCAAAAAAAATCGACGTTACAGTAATATAAATTAATACGACGCGAAAGATAAAAAAGAAGCGATTAAAATTTTCCACGTTTTGGTAAAATAATTCAATAGGAGACGAAATAAATGATAAATTAAATTTTTCCAATTCTCGATTTACTATTCTCATAATCACCGGCACGTTTGAATTTTATTTTCACGGATCCGAAATCGTCAGCGTAAAAAATTGAAAGACGAGGAACGAATTGTATTCGATCTTTCCAACTCGATAGAAAAGTATAAGTGCCACCAGGTACAACGTTCTACCCGATCGAAGCAACGCGCGTCCTATAATAGACCCCGACTGAATAGAAAATAGGAAGTAACCCGCAAAAACAAACGGATAAATCCGTCCCATTGTCTTGCCTCCGTTGTATACTTGTTGCATCGTCGATTACGGAAAAAGACAGGGGACCGAGATAGAGTCCATAGAAGGAAGGTCGATATTTATGACGCGCGAGAATGCGTTCCGCTCGATTCCATTATCTATTTAAATGTTTTATACATATATCCGTATCGTATCTATTAAATATCTAACGGATGTGTAATTTTAACTCTGCGCGGTTCCATGCATTTTTAAAAATTGTATCCATTACGATCATTGTTACTTGTACAATCTTAAGTTTGAAAATTTGACAAATAAAATATTGATATTACAAATAAATACAAGTATGATTTATTTCAACTTAAATTCCCAACTCAGCTTCCCAAGTCCTTTCAAATAATAATTAAATATAAAATAGATTAAAAAGATCCTTTAGTTTTATCCATTACGATATTATTATCCAAAAGGTAATATTCCCCAAAATATTCTCACACTTCTACGCGTACGCAAATACGAACGCGAATAATTAAACGTACGCGTTAAACTCTAATATTCCCGAATACAAATATTCGTTATATCCTTAGCTATCTATGGATAAGTGGTAAAAACGTAACGTGCATCGTCGAAAGCGAAATATTTATAAGTCAAAGGAAAATAGAAGATTATACATCGAATTTATTTTTCCCGTTCTACCGCGATCGCTTTTCCAAACGAGAGAAGATTAAGCTTCGACGTATACGCATATCGCGATAACGGACGATCGTTTGCCCGAGGTCCACGAGCTCGCGTCACGCAGCTGCAAGGGAAGATCGATGAAATCATTTCAGAAGGATGAAGTTCCGACGCGGATACGTCGGAACCCGGGCGAATCGAAATGACGCTTAATCACTGCCACGCCTCGATTTCCCGCATTATCGTGCGACGAAGCTTCGACACGCTTCGCTGATATACAAATGGTCGCGTTTAGACTAACCGTACGTCGGTATTTCCCCGATCTCTCGATGACGGTCGTTCCGTTGATCATTGATTTTCACACGTTATGACGTCGTCTCACTCTTGTTGGAAATCGACACAAGAAATCTCGATTAACTCGCTCGAGATCGACTTCTAATAGGAAGACAATCTCTAGGTGTATGCTCACGTGACGCACAGGGTATGTCATTGGCTTGGAATATGTTAAAATGGAAAATCCTGAGTACGATAACTCATGGAACTACTTTTTTACGTTTGTCTTCGGCGTGATTCTCCTTCCCTACTCTAAAGAAAAAGAAAGAGAGAGAGAGAGAGAGAGAGAGAAATTATAAAAAAAAAGATAGAAAGTATCGCGATTGTTCCGTTTCCTCGATGTGCTTCCACCAGCATATAGGTACTCTCGTTTTGCCGTTGTATTTTAAAAGACGATGTGAATATCTGGGCGCGGTTCGCATTCCGTCTCTCTATCTCTCTCCCTCCCACTGCTCTCCATGTCTCGAGGGCGAGTGGAACAGAGAGGAATCGCGAAGGTATAGAAATGCTTTTGAGGAATACCTTCGTTGCCTTCTGCTTTACGTAGATAACCTTCCCTGCTTCCCTATTGTGCACCAGAGAGAGATACATATGTACGATAGGATGGCGAACACGCTCGGGGAACACGCATACACTCGAGAGCACCGACTCGAGTCTCGTGACACGAAGAAGAAGACTACGACCAGGACGAAAACACGACGTCGAGAGAAATGGAGAGAAAGAGAGAGATGGAAAGAGAGAATGAGAGAGAGAGAGATGGAAAGAGAGAATGAGAGAGATGAAAAGAGAGAATGAGAGAGATGGAAAGAGAGAATGAGAGAGAATGAGAGAGAGAGAGAGCTCGTTACTCGAATCGAGAGTATGTCGAGCCTTTCCTCTCTTTCCTTCCCACGAAACACGATCCTCGCAAGCCCAACAGCAAGAGAGAAAGAAAATGGAGCTTCAACAGAGCCAAAGATTACCCGACCTTTTACATGCCAAAACATACTTTCATATACCTTTTACGTATTACGATTCCGTATTCCACGCGTAACTCGACACGTTTAAAAAGCAAAGTCTCAAATAAATAAAAAAAACTCGCGTTGCATGATACATAATCATCATCTCCCCCGTATACTCGTACCTTTAATCGAGTAATTAGTAAAAATATTATTAACGAGCGGAGGCGGGAGGAGAGAAGACCGGTAATTCGTAACTTTTCTCTTCGCGTAAAAGAAGAGTACCCGACGCTTTTGCGTTCTCTACTCCTACCGTGCCATTTTCAGCTTCCACAGAGAGTCGTTCGGTGTATTAGATTCGCGACAGTGATTTTCAACGGCGGACGCTTGGATTCCACCTTGCGAAAGCCGACACAAAGGCGGTAATTACCTAGCAAATGAGTGCCTTCGCGAGAGCGTACGAGAAGAATGCGAAGCGTGGCTGGCATAATTACGCCAAATCAACGGTAAGGGGAACAAAACGCGAGTCTCGCAATAAGAGAGAGAGAGAGAGAGAGAGAGAGAGAGAGAGAGAGAAAACGAGAGAGAGAGAGGAGAGACTAGTGGTACAAAGCGTACTACTGAAGACCCTAGTAAGACTCGTCTAAAAAGTTACTCCCCCCTCTCCCCCCGCGCTCCGGTTAATCTTATTATGCCTGCCTCTCGATCATTCCCCTTTTGATCTTCTTTCCTCTCGGTCCGTATAAAAAACGGGGGAACGATCATTAGCGACTTCTCCTCTTTAGTCGCACGTACGTATGTTATGTATGTACGACGCTCTTTTTCGTCATTACTTTTTTCCCTACTCTCCATTCGTCGAGAGAGAGCGAGGGAGAGAGGGATGGTGTAGATCTTGTTTGCGACGCGATATTCGCGCGATGCTATCTTTTCTCGGAAGCAAAATAGCCCGACGCTGCTCTTAAAATAAATCTCACCTTCTTACGAGCGGTCGCCTATACGCGCTTATATTTTTGTATGTGTGTTCGTATATATATATATAGAAAGAGAGCGAGAGAGAGAGAGAGAGAGAAAAGGACGAGAAAGACAAGTGATACCCGTACGAGGAGGAAGAATCGTGGCGTCTACAATGGGGAAGGAGAGAAAATGAAGTAACGACGTTGAGAGTAACGAGAGATCGTCGAGACAACGAGCTGGCTCGCTAATTGGACGGTTGACGAATTATTCGAACGCTCGGTACAAGACCGAGTCGCCGCGGGAGTGGATATCTAACTCCTTCTTCTCGGTGACGAGCTTTCGTCAGCTGCGAATGATCTTCGAATTTTCTCTTGATCTTCTCCCCTTGATCCTTTTGCTTTTGTTTCTTCGAAAAAAAAGAAAGAAAGAAAGAAAAAGAAAAATCGTAGAAGCGTCGACGAACAATAGTTTAAAAAAAAAAAAAAAAAAAGAGGATACAAAAATAAAATGGCGGTTTCTATCGCTTTAAACTCGAGAACTGGCCTTTCTGCTTATCTTTTATCTTCTCTGTGATCACGCGATAGAAATCATTGACATTATCGACGTAAAAAGCGAAATTACTTCTGCACCAACCTAACAGTTCTATCTTTCGAATTTCGCTTTTAACGCGCCGACAAAAGCGGGCGGCAACGGTGTTTTAATTAGAACGGGCGCTTAATTACCGAAATCGCCGGTACGCGGTCCCTCCCGGAGAATTTCGGTTTGCAAAGGCCGTTATTCGTGCCGCCATTCGGTCCCCCTTTTCAACTACTACCCAGGCACCCTCCTTTCGAAGGGTGCCGCTCCGCAGGTCGAGGAGTTCGCTCGGCGAATCGAGTTCGCTTCGACGCTCCCAGTCCCTTCCTTATTCCACCCTTCCTCCTCCTACCCCTCGACTTTGAAATTTTCCCAGTTTCTACGTAAAATCTTACCCATACCCTTCCTCTCTCTCTCTCTCTCTCGCTTTTAACCAAAGCTCACTTTCCTATTTCGCTCTCTCTGTTTCCGACGAAGTTGTGTGCCATCTTTCTCTCTTCCGTTGCTCGAATATTCCGTCTCTCTCTCTCTCTCTCTCTCTCTCTCTTTCCCTCTCTCACTCTATACTCCCTATCCTCCGTTAGCAACTTCGATCCTCTCTCCCACTGGCAAAGTTTCCCTCGACTCTCCACCCATCCCAAGGAAAAACTCTTTCGCCATCTTTCTCCTTTCCAACCTAACCTCTTTCTTCCGTCTCTCTCTCTCTCTCTCTCTCTCTCTCTCTCTATCTTTCAGTCACCAACACCCTTGACACACACGACGCCAGCAGGGTTCTTCTTCGTACACTCACCCTTCAGCTCCTGGCCCCTTTCCACGTATACGCACACAAAGAAACACGTATACACACAAGCAACGCACTCGTGGCAAAAGGAAGAGAGAAAGAAAGAGACGGAGAGCTCACGCACGCACGCGTGTGCGGCCAAGGGCGTGGCGCGTCCAAGGACGCCACGACGCCCCCCGGAAGACTCTTTTCTTCGGCTCCCGAGAAGAACAGTGGAGAGGAGAAAGAAAAGAGGAATGAGAGATGAGTAACGGCTACATCGGAAGGCCGGATGGCTTTTACTTCGACACCGGAGATATCCTTTCGTGATACCGGCCAAAGGGATAAACTGTTGCTCCCTCGTTTTTCTTCCTCTTTATAGCCCTCGAAAGAAACCTTTTTTTTTTATTTTACACC
>JAIFRP010000038.1:571499-582169 GCA_032403825.1 Odynerus spinipes | reverse complement strand
GACGAGCAGGAGTTCGAGGACGACGACGATGAGGAGGACGACGACGACGAGGATGACGACGACGAGACGTTCGACGATGACGACGACGACGACGACGAAATGTTCGACGATGAGTTGCACGACGATTGATTCACCGCGTTAGATACGTTCACGCCGGACGATACTACTCCGGATACTACCGAGTTGGACGAGTTCGACGAGTTCAAGGCTGACGTTGAGTTTTGGAGCTGATGATGATTTGGATTATTCGTGGCCGATGCTGCCGAGGCAGGCGTAGAAGCCATGCCTGTCCCCGAGGAGCTCAATTTCTCGTCCCTCGTCTTCTCAATGTCCGCATCAAGATCGATTATAAGATCCCCTATGCCGATGTCCCATTCGTTGTCGTCGTACTCGAAGTTGTTGGTCGCATTAGTCGCGGCCGGATCCAGCTCACCGGCGTTAGCAGCCACCGTGCTTGTTTTAACCTCGCGCTGCTGGCACACGACGTTACTGCTACTTGACGACAATGACGAGATAGAGGGAGAGGAAGAAGAAGGTGCCGACGCCGATGTCGATGCCGATGCCGATGCCGACGTGGAATTGGAATTGGAGTTGTTATTGGAGGAGGAGGAAGTGGAAGAGGAGGAGGCTGCCGCCGCTACCGCTGCTGCTCCCGACTTGTCTCGATTCTGATGATGATGGTGATGATGGTGATGGTGATGATGATGATGATGGTGGTGATGCCGATGATGATCTCTCCCGACCGTGTTACGCTCCTGCTTTCTCTGACTACCACCACCGTTGCTGTTGCTGCTGCTGCTGCTGTTATTACTGTTGCTTCCTACGGCGCTACCGTTGTTGCTGTTTCCGCCGCCGCCACCACCGCCGCTACTACTACTACTACTACCTCCGCTTCCGCTACTAAGACTGCCGTTGTTGTTGTTGCTGCCGTTGCCGTTACCGTTGTTTCCGACGATTCCGTTGGTTCCACCGTTGCTGCTACTACCGTGCCCGTTCCCGTGATTGTTGTTGTTGTTATTGCTGTTACTACTAGCAGCACCACCACCGATACACGGGGATGGTCCTTTGCGGTTAACGTTAGGGAGGCGACCGCCTAGTGGCGTGGTCGCCATGCCCTTGGAAACGTTTCCCCGGCACCCGCCAGCCTGATCACCGACTGCCCGCCTTTTCTCACGGATCCCGAGTAGTCGTAGTGGCAGCGCGCGAGACACGCGTTGTTCGTTTTACCCCGACCACCGCCCGCGAGACGCGCCTCGTCCATCGAACACATCACTTACCCCGCGGCTACTCCCTTCCTGTTCTCGATATCCAAACAAGACCCGCGCGCGCACACTTTCCTATTTTCCTTCTCTCTTTTCTCCCTTTCCTTCCTTTCTCCTTCCTCGTCACACTATGCTCTCTGACTTTGATCCCGGTGATATTCGATCTCTTATATCCTGGATAATCCTCGCGAGCGCTTTACAGATCTCACCGACGACACATCGAGCATTATATGCCCCTAATAGGGGGCCACGAGCCACGATCACCACCGATCACGACACATCACCGACACAAATTCGATGAATCTTACTTCGAATTCCTTCTCTCTCTATCTCTCTACGATGTCACGGTTATCCGCCGTGAGCCGGGATCGTTGGAAGCCACGCCAGCCAAGATCGTTCGCGATCCCAGACTCTCTCTTCCTTCCTTCCTTCCTTCCTTCCTTCCTGAATTGAGCTCACAGTCGATCCATTTTCGTAGTCCGGTCACGCGATGTCTCTACGATCTTTCTTCCAGGCCGAGTTGAGCCACGTTTCGTCTTGCGTCGGATCTGCAACAGAAAGGAGACGTGTTTCGTTAGATGTGTGCTCGTACGTTTGTGAAAGCAAGGAAAAGATTATCGGGATAGTCGCGAAACGTCGTCAACGTTTGCCGCTATACGAGCGGACCTTATTATCCTAGAGACATCCTTTGTAGTTATATCTTGATCATAAACAACGCTACCTCTAAGATAAGTCTCGAAAAGCTTTTGGGTGACGGCCAATAATCACCGAGCAAGTCGTTTAGCAAGATTCTCTCTCCCAAGAAGAACAGGAAGAGAAAAAGAGAAAGAGAGAGAGAGACAGAATCAGAGGAGAGCACGTCCGCGTACTGTAAAGCGGCTTGTTAGCCGCGGATTCGATATAACTACGTGTTTAGAAAGCAACCCCTCCTTGATCTCCTATATCTCCCTAGTTCGCTACTCCCCGTTCTTCCCCCCCTTTCTCTTCCTCCTCAACAAATTGGTATTCCCACTTAGAGAGGAATTCGTGTCAGAGAACGATTAATTTTACCGGCGGCATTTTGGCCACCGTCCAAACGTTCGTTCGCCATCGGAGACGGCTGGCCGCGCGAGAAAGACCGACCTCCTCCACCACTGCACCCATCTCTCTCTCTCTCTCTCTCTCTCGCTCGCTCTCTCTCTCCTTTACTTCTAGCAGCCCCTCGACCGCGAACCAAACCGCCCCCTTTTCGCGGTTATATACACGGTAACTACTGACCATCGATCAGCTGTCCGACGGTTCGCCCGTTCTCTACTAATTTATGTGGACGTTCAGCGACCGACGCTTTACCGTTTAACGTTGCTCTATTCAACGACCAAGATGACGCACTTCCTTTCAATAGCCCGGTTCTATTGTTTTAGAGGGTGAGCCTAATTTATCTTTCTACGAGTCTTACACGACACTGGGCTCGGCTAGTCCAAGAAATTTAGATTAAAGCATTGAAGTGTGTATTGTAAGGTCCGTAGGTCCCTGGTGAAATCTTTACGATACGGCCCTCGGAAAATATACAGACTACGAGGGTGGGGTCTTATTAGATTTTAGATAAGAGGAACAGCAGAGTTGTTGAAGCATTATACATATTTTTTTGTATTCATAATGTGTTGAACCTACGGTAATAAGAAATCATCATGTTCGGAATTAGATGACGACAAGATCATCGAGAACACGATTTAACAGACTGTCTCTCAAGATCGATAGAACGATTCCATGAATGAAGATGGACGAAATGCCTGGGAGAACAATCGGTAAGCCCAAACTATTTGGTCCTGTGGGCACAGCAGCATTCGCTCCGGTAAACCCCGATCGTAATGACATCAATGAAGTCTATTGCCAGCCGCGGAGATAGAATTTACTCCCGTTCGCTCCATTCGACGTTCGCCCACGGAGAATATGTCGAGACTGGTTGGATGATAAGGCCGTTAGCAAATATACTTCGATCGGGTGACCGTCCCACGCAATACCCTACAATCCCGTGTCAGATCCTGATCGTTCTTTTCTAAGCTATTTAACAATATGTTTCTCTATCTCTTGTATCTTGCTAAAGTGACAAACAATAAACTATCTCTCCTTCGATCTATATACGGGTCCATTTATTTTCTTTACCATCATCCCAGTCGACGTTCCTCCCAAGACGATTATCGTTACGATACGCAAAGAGAGACAAAAAACATTTGAAACGTTTGATAACGCAAAAAAAAAGAGAGGAGTCATTATCTCGACGCGTCATCGAAACCTATTTACTATAGGACCTAATGGATTTCACAAGTTCTCCGATTACGGTCAGCTAGGACACGCTTCGTGGTTCGATCGTATGACTCATAGATACGTGGCTCTCTAGCAAAAGTGAAAAAGTATAAACGTAACTCGATCTACTTCGACGTTTGAAGAGAACCCGCGGCGTTCGCCACGAAAAGACGTTTAATCGTACCGGTGTTATATCGTGCTTATCTCGTGACCAAGAAAGGGAGAGATGGTATCGCGTTTCTCGCGAGATGCGCCTAGTTTAAATTACGCGTTGCGTATCCTCATGGCTCGGGTCATTTGACGAACGTAACAACTACCACGAAAGGAAATTTTAACGGGTATTATAATCTGATACGCCGGGAGCGAAACTCTCGTTGCACAAAAAGTTTCTCTAATCTTTCGCGGAAACGAATGTTAGAAAAACGTGAAATTTTGCGTCGAAGAGTATTACGCTCCGAAAAAAATGCAATATTACGCGAATTCGCGTAGAAAATAGAATTTAATTAAAAAAGAATTATCTTTTTTTTCATGCGATATAAAAATTAAAAATTCTCATCGCGCGCTGTCTTGTACAAGGTTTTCCTAACTTTTTAATTGATCCTGGATCTTTTCCCTTTGACATTAACCACTTTGCAAGAAAATATTATTTCGTTGCAATCGTCGTTGTAAATGATTAATACAGTTACCCCATTCGGGGACTCGGTCCAGACATTCGTCTTATACCCATTGTCCGTCAGTTTTAATGGCTCGGTTAGTATTACACATGCAACGTAGAGAAACCAGGAAGAGGTAATCGTTTATGTTAACGACGCCGCCGTAACTTCCTCCGCGCAGGGATCTCTTAACTACTTTGCTTAAATGGCCAGAGATTAAGATCTTAACCGTGCGTTATAAAGTTTATCGTTGATATAGGCGTGAAATTTCTACGAGAAGAGAGAGAGAGAGAGAGAGAGAGAGAGAGAGAGAGTTATGCATCGAGGAAACATTGTGAATTTACGATAAGGAAAACGATCAAATTGGACGCTATAAAAAAGAAAAAGAAAGAAAAAAGAAATAGAATTCCAAGGTATCAAAAGCACGAGCGCGTGGAAAAGAAAATACGGACCATTTATTAGTTCGCATCGATGTATGCACGTATCTATACATACAACTATCCACACGCTCGACGAAAACGGCTGCTGCTGCTGTTGCTTGCTACCGCTGCTGCTTTTGCTGTTTTATTTATTTTTTTCTTTTCCTCTCTTTTTTTTCCATCGATTCTACGTCCTTTACTTCATTTCTGTTTCACCGCACCATCCATTTCTCTTTCAATATCCATAATAAAAACCGGCCTCGTTTACCATATGCCCGCAAGCTGCTCGACCAAATGCCTATAACGTACAGGGTGCTTCAAATGGAAAAGTGTTCATTCTCCCAGGAAGCCTACCGCGGTTCGAAAATGATCTAGTTTGGAGAATAGTCGTAGGGATGGAGTAATCGATCAGGGGAAATCCTTCGACGATGTGTAAGCTCGGAAGAGAGTAGAGAGAATCGCGGTGAATCGATTTTGTATCGGCCTGTAGATACGGCAAAGTCGAACGATGACGAGATATTCCGAAAGTCTCGCACAATACGGCAGATGCTGCGCTCTTTCCTCTTTCCTCTTCGTTTCTTTATACTTTGGCCCCCTTTCATCTCGTTCGTGTTCTTTCGTGTCATCGACGTTGTAAACAGCGAGTTCTACATTCCGCTTCATCCGATGGAAACTTTCGAGAGGAAGAAGAGGCCTCGTAAAATGCGACGGCCAAATTTGCGTCCCCGATCGCAAATTGTGTTCGATCGATCCACCGATTTATTTATTTTTTATGCATCCTCGTTCTATCGGGCTGAGTTTTAACAGTTTGAGCGCCATCATACCCACAGATGGGTGGACGTTGACTATTCGATACAGTTATTTATTTATTTACAAGGTTACGGTCTCTTTTAAATAAATAAATATACGCAAGTATTCGGTAAAGTGGAAAAAGTGAATAAAAATTATTCAATTAACTTTTCGACTTTCCCCAGAATCACTGTAAACTATAGAAATATTTGTGACGCAGCTCAAAGCGTTAAAAGACCATACCTGCTAGTTTTGCATTGATTACTATAAAAAAAGAAAGAGAGAAAAAAAATATACAAGCTAACGATCGTTTCGCGCGAAGATGGAGCCGTTCGTTATCTACCCGTCTATGTTTAGTCCGTCGATTGATATATTTAGAAAGAGTCGATCCCTTCCCGGGGAGGTATTCGCAAGGGTCACCGCTCATGAAATATTCTTCGATCGACGCGACATGGAAAACTTCGTAAAGGAGAAGAACACGAGCGACGCGTGGGCCGTAATCGTCGAGTTTCCCACGGCGTAAATCGCATCGCGGAAGAATCGAACGGAAATAGAAGTCGACTATTTCGAGCGTTTCGTCGAAGCGCCTACGGTGACTCGGAAAACGAATTTTTTCGGACTTCAAAGATCCTGAGAGAATCCAACGACGATCCCATTGTTCTCTTTCTCTCTCTCTTTCTCTAAGATTCTAGAATTTCGGGCAATTTTTAGAGAAAATAATAAAAATACTTGGTATATAACAATGTCCTAGATCTTTACCGATAAAGGCGAAAACAAAAATTTATTCTTATAATAAAAATAATCACATTGTTAGACGTTTCGGTTAAAATTGAGGAGCCTGCCCGATTACTCCACCAATATGCAAAACTGACTCCCGTTAATACATTCCAACTTGCCTATGGGCATAACCAAAATATCTAGCATCCTATGTAGACGTCGATATGCAAAAGCAAGTATCGCAAAATATGTACTAAGTTGATTTTAGCGTTTACGCTATCAATTTTGCTCGTATGCAAAATCAACTCTGCAAGAATGGTACCTATGCAAAGACGGAAGTGTAAACGCCTCGTTACGAGCTTACAAAGTTACGTACACTTCAAGGAAATCTTTCAACACTCGAAAATACGTCCCCATAAGAGGGTTATAACCACCGTCGTTGTGTGCGATCAACCGCGATATACCACCCACATATTATACACATAAATCTGTCCCAAGTTTGCGAATATATATATCCTCGAGTTACATAATCGACCAAGTTGGGATTTACTCCTGTGATCGGGCATAGAGCGGCGGAGAACGTGGATCCATAAACTTTCCGAAATAATGGCATGAGGTTTCATAGCGGTTCGCTATCTGCATAGCGGAATATGGCAATAGCTGTGAAGCAAGAACGTTTATAACGTTATAATTCCAAACTTGTCTGGAAATATCAAAGACAGAGGATTACGTGTCTGGAGATAAAATTGATCGATCGATCGTTGGGATAAAACATCGGTAAACAATGTAGTTTTGGGGAAAGTAAACGGTAAACGATGAACCTACGGTCTTCTGAAATCTTCCGTGTGGTCGTATTCATTTTTACCTGCAGTTTATTGTCTCAAACTTTTTTTCGTTGTGATTTTAAACACGAATTTTTACGATATTAAATAATCATTTTTTCAACATCCGCCGGGTTGGTGTAGACTTTTCACTATTTCCGAAGATGAATATGATCTATTTGAAAAAAGGTCCTCATCCCTTCTACAAATTAACTACCAATTTTTGATTTTAATCGTAAAAAGCGACAAAACTTTCTTCGCGAATCGTAAACTTTTGGCCAACATCATTTTTGAGCAGTATAAGAAGGTGAGCATCAAGGATCGAGGAAAAGCCAGCGGGTTGCAGCTGCAGGTCATGAAGAGCGGCAGCAGCAGCGGGATCGTCAGAGGGACGGTGGCATAACCGGCGAGCAAAAGCAGAGAGAGCACACGAGCGGATAGCACGAGCGGGAGGCAGAAGCTGAAAAGAGAAGCCAACGGAGAGGCTAACGGCAGAGGCGGTAACAATCGCTAGGCACTCGTCTAGAAAGGAAACAGGCTTTCGCCATTCCGCTTTCCATGATCGTTCAATTATTCAACAGAGCGCGATAGAGAACTATCCTCTCTCTCTCTCTCTCTCTCTCTCTCTCTCTCTATCTCCCTCCCTCCCTCCCTCCCTCCCTCTCTCTCCCTCTTTGGCGATCCCCTTTCGAATGGGACAACACGGCAGCCAGTCACGGCGGACAAGTGTAATGGAATATTAACTTGACGTAATTTGAATTCAATTTCGAGCGGCGTTTTGACCGCAGTGCACCTCGTATATTTATGCGTCTAGAGAATTTCGGATTGCGCGAGCAAGCTTCGATATCTCTCATGCATATGTCCATGAATCTATCGTCCATTAGCTTTCGAAAACTTTTCATCCATCCGTTCGTCCGGTTTCCTCTATATTAGCCTGATTCTGACCAGTTTGGCCTTCCGCCGACCCGCCAGGAGGCTGTGCTGCCCTCGGGCCCTTTACTCCCTTCGGTTTGATGGGGTGGCCGAGTTCGTTCCATGTGCTACCCCTGTTTTCGATTTATTTCGGTGGTCGATTCGCTCTGCTCACGCCCCCCCCCCACTTTTTTTAGGTATAATTATTTCATCGTTACGTTATAGCTTGTGCACGTGACATAACCGTAATTATATTATTAATTTACGTTACTTTCTCGCTATAACTTTAAACAGAATGGAAAAATCTTATTCCTATGTATATAAAAAAAGAAATATATGACGCGCTAAGACCTAACAATGGTGTCTACGCAAGACACTCCCCAAGATCGTATCTAAAAAAAGAAGATAAATCGTGTTTTACCGAGAAAAAGATGCCACGGGAATGAAAAAAACAACATGAAAATACTTGTACACGAAGTATCCATGAATGATTCATAAACAAATGATATTTAAATAAACGTACCGCCGACTTTTCGCACTCTCGACGCGTCACGCGAAGAAACACATCGAAGAGAAGCAAAAGTCTCGGCACGTCCGAGCGAAGATTAACGATCGAACTTTTTCGCGCGAAGACGACGACGACGACGACGCTAGAGAGATTATTTTCGCGGCGGCAAAAAGCGCGAAAAAGTGTCGGATCGTAGCCGTGTCCTCTTTGTACCGTCGTAAAAGAAAAAATGCCGATTTCCAGCGAAAATAACGAAAGAAGGGAAGAGAGGGGGGGGATAGATACGAGACGGAACACCGTGTTTCGTGTTCGTACCGAGAACGAGATTCGACTTCCTTCGTATTTATTTTAGGAAAGCGCGGAAAGTGCGAAAGCAGCAGATACGCTGCTCGTAGAGATGAGAGAGAGAGGGGGGGAAGGGGGGAGAGAACGCGTGGAGATTTGCCAAGTAACGTTGGAAGACTACCACCGAGGTATCATCGCCGTTAATAATCCTCGATCCTTTACGTATCTACCCGACGCGATTTCGCAAGATGATCCAATCGTTTCCTGCCGCGATTGGGAGAGAACTTTTAATACTTTTGTTTCGTTAATCCTTTGCTTTCCACGAGTATACCTCTCGGGTGCTTCATTAGTTTATCAATTTTATTTACTAATTTTTTGTAGACCATGTAAAAAATGAAACATTTCTCGACGCGTAGGTATCTTGTTGTATCGATGAAGTTTTTTTGAAACACGTTTATAGCTTAACGATAATAAAAAAAATTACGAAGTTTCGTATCTTCTGGTCGATAATCGCGATGAAGTGTTGCACTGCAAAAAGTTAATCAGATTTTTTATCGAACTAAACGAAGTCGCGTCGGTATCACGCTAAATCGTTGATGAGTCTAATACAGAATCTAAATGCACGTTAGAGGTAGCTCGATCGATTCTATAAAGACGTTTAACCATGCCGCGCCGGCATGTAGTATCGGCCGACTTAGCACACTCGCATAATAATATATATCGATCGACAAAGTGGCTGTTGGTAGTGTCCGACCCACAAGTCTGTCACGTTTTGACACGTTTTCCGCGACATAGACTGGCAGTCGCTCCTTCTGTTGGCACCGAGGCCGCTGCCTTCTACCTGCTGTAAACGGAAAGAGAAGAAAAGAGTGCGAGAGAGAGAGAGAGAGAGACAGAGAGAGATGGTCGTTCGAGTCGCGAGGTCGTCGTCGTTGCACAACTAGCTACTTTAAACGCCTTTTGCTCCTACCAATATTTATTTCCACGATTGTGTTATCATGCGAACGGATGAACGGACGCGAGTTACAAGAAAGTGTGTCGAACGGGTTCGAATTATACCCACGGAATTACTTTCGATGTCGTATCGCTACTTCGACGGTCTTTCCAACGCCATTTTGGACGATTTTGATATATATATTTTTTTTTGAGATTTTGGGAGAACGAATATTTAGTAAAGTTCATTTTCCAGTTCAAATCCAGCGGTCTTTTCCGTGTGTTAGATTTAGATTCAATTTATTTTGTAAATTACGATAAAAGTTTTCTTTTACGGTTTTGTCGATAGTCTGTCGTTACCGAAGTGTTGCCGTCAGCATGTTAGTAGAAAATTCTTTGTATTTTTTACTGTTAAACTATTAAAACGTCTTCGAAATCCCTCCCTTTAAATTTACTTCCGAAATATTGTTACGTTCTCGAAAAAATTCGATTCTCTCGACGAACTGGGAAACGGATTTCCTTTGCCGCGTTAAAACGTTATGAAAAATGATAAAAAGTATCCATGTTAGTCCGCCGAGCTAAAAAAAGAAAATACTCGACTCGCGAGTGCTCCAAAAATTACAGCCACCGCTGCCGGTATTTTTCTCCGACGATCTCCCCGCGCTCTCGAGTTGCGAGTTTTCTAAAAATCTCCAATATTCCAAGAGAAGCTCTTTCTCCGCGTCTCGGTTGATTTTCCAGGGTAGTAAAAAAAAGCGCATAGCTTAAAAATGGGATTCGGTCCGCGACGCGGCAGACGCTTTGAATAATTCGAGAGATTCGAGACGACTGGTTACCCCCGCGCGCTTTACTCCTCTCGTGGCATTAGCTCGCTACGTCGTTGGCTTAATATTTACTTCCAACCGGTGGCACATTGCGTGATACAGAATGGGAGGTAATTACTATGCAGCTGTCACCGGCTTGGACAGGCAAAAAGATATCTCTGAGAGAGCTTCGCAAGTAGAAAACAAAGAAAGTCAAAAAGAGAACGAGAGAGAGAGAGAGAGGGGGGTAAATTTATTTATGCCCATAGCAATGTTGGGCAAAAC
>JAIFRP010000038.1:540800-551289 GCA_032403825.1 Odynerus spinipes | reverse complement strand
CTCTCTCTCTCTCTCTCTGTCTCTGTCTTTGTCTGCACTTTGAGATCGATTTCCTGTTCACCGTTAACGATGTTAACGTATCTACACAATATCGACTCTTCGTATTTCCGTTTAACCACCTAGCGTGAGATGTCGGTCAGACTTTTTTTTGTTGCAACTTCCGCCTCCTCGGTTAGCCTTTTCGAGGTTATTTATACGTTTAAAAAGCGTAGCACAAAAATCCCGTTTCCTTAATAACAAGAAAGAAAAAGAAAAAAAAGCCATCGGGAGATATGAAAAGCTGCGCTCTTAAAGGAGTATGAATTATTTAAAGAGGCACGGGGCGCGCGAGCGATGATATATGCGCGCCATAAAAGTGAACTCATCCTGACAGTCCGCTCGTGGATTATAAAATTTGATTTTTAAATAAACGACGAATTATATAGAATCCAAGGCGCATAAATATTTATACGCCTCGTAGTACACCGGCAATGTATATTTATACGGTGTTCCGGCTTTCCTTCTACGCCCGATGTACGGCCCCACGTATCTCTCTCCCGTTGTCTAGGCGTCCGCGCTTTTCCCGTCTTCCCAACATTTTTCTGCATTTTACCAACCACCAAGATGAAAATCCAGCCGGCGCTACGGGAATCCCCCCACGCTCGCTCTCGTTCCGCCGAAGATCTCGCGCGATGAATTTCACGCGAGACCGAGCGGAAATAACCGTTCTTCTTGTCTCTTCCCGTTTCTCTAATTCCGTCGCACTCGGTGTTACGGCGAAGGAGGAATAGAAAAATAGATTAGAAGTGTGAAGTGTGAAAGAACGAGAGAGCAAAGCGTCTTCCAGTTTGTTGCGAAGCTCTTAATCGGTCTCTCAACGATTTACACAAACTTCCTAGTGGATTTTATCAGCCTCCGATCTCTTCTTCGTTGAATGCACGGGTGAGAGGAAACGCGGAGGTTATCTTCACGTTTCCGGGGAAGTTTACGATCGATTATCAAACTTTCGCGAGATAGTTCCCCGACCGCTTTAAAACGACGTCGCTCTTTCGTCGTTCATCGAGGTTCTTTAAATCGTCCGATATTCTCGATTCGCGACACGCACGAGATCCAAAAAAAAGAAGAACAAGGAAAAAGAACAAAAACACGATGTGGAGCTTCCCTGGTCACGCGAGCGCGCGGTACTTCGAACTTTGACCCCGGTGCTATTATTGCTGTCGAAGGAAAGTCTCGTCGAGAGTCGAACGAATTTGAGTGCGTAAAGAAATTCGTAAAATAAAAAAAATCAAATTAGGAGGACACTGATTTTGCATAGTATCGTATATTCGTCTAACATTATCTATCATTATTTTCGGAATCAACATAGCATAGTATAATAGAAATAAAAGTATACGCGTCAAGAAATAAAATTGATAAACATTTCAAAGACAATTACAAAATCGAGTGTCGATCACCGGTGACCGGCATGCCAATCGACGTGTTAAACATAAAACGCGTGTTGACCATTGAGAAGCGTCCGCGGTTGAAAGATATAAATATTTATGTATATGTATATAAAGAGAGAAAGAGAGTGAGATAGAGATGTAAAGAGTGCCAAAGAAATAGTACGAATTCGTAGGTTCGTTCGCGAACGAGTCCAAGTTTCTTCCTCCTCTCATTCAAATGTACGAAGGAATGCATATTCGTGGAAAGGCGCGAGAGGCATCGCGCTCTCGGAGAAAACGCGAAAGTTCGTAGTTGGCGCACGTATCTGGAACTTGAAAAATATCTGGGCTCCGATCCCGGCTTTTCGATGACGTAGAGCTAGAGGAAATGAAAAGACGTTTCTACGTCTCCTCGTTCTCGTCTCTCGCGCGTCTCCCGCTCTTCTCTGGAATCCGAAACATCTTTTCTTCCGTTCTCTCTTTTCCGAGTTCCTTCCTCTCGGTCAGCAATTTATCAATTAACACTAGAACCACCAGAGCGGGCATAACGACTGATTTTTAATTTCTATTTAAAAATTAATTAAGTATGAATTAACAACTATCGCTCATAGCGTAGCGAGACCCGTTAGCGCGAATACAAATCGCAAACAACTCGTTTGGGAGATGAGATACAGAGTCGAATTGATTATAAAAGATTCGTATCTCGACGTATTTCTTTAATTATTAATCCAAATAAACGGAATTATCGATTCCGGAATTATCGAAAAGCAATTTATCTAATACGAATCGGAGCTCGCGTTCGTCACACGGATACCTATATATATATATATACCTATATATATGTTTAAAAAACTAGAATAAGTACGGAAAGCGCGATAAAAAGTGTCAGTCCGGGCATTCACGATTTTCCATTAAAACGTTTCAAGTCGTTGGGATGATAATCGCGCGAGCGTTAATAAAGAGGCAAACGCGCGTTCCACGCCGTTTCGCGCATCCGTCTTAATCGTCAGCACTAACTTTCGCGTCCCATAAAGAAAGACGTATAAAGACTCGTATAATCTCCATATATTATCGCGCACACGAGCACACTCGACGCACGTATTCCTACATACTCTCTTTATCGTGCGATCGTATATCCCACACTCTCTCACTCTCTCACTCTCTTACTCTCCTTCACTGGATCTCTCTCTCTCTCTCTCGCACGAAAGCACGTCCGTGTTCGCTTAGAACTCGCTTTTATCCATTTAAACGTCCCACGCACGGTGTTGAAAGACACAAGAATGAAAAAAAAGAAAAAAGGAGAGAGAGAGAGAGAGGGAGAGAGATACTGCTCTTTTCACGCTAATGTTTTTTAAGCTACGCGACGTCTCTCTCTTTCTTAGTGATTGCGCTGGAGAATCTCGAGATTTGCAAGAAAATTTCGATTCCGGATTATCGAGAATGTTTGTTCCTTATATTTCTCGGATTATTGCAATGTATTTGAAGCGTGGACTATTTTTTTTAGCGCAATTAAACAATTAAATAAAAAATTTTCATTCATTATAATTTCTTCCGCACCATTTTGTTCTTTTTCCCGTAGTAAAAGCAGGTCCTCTCCTTAATTACACAATTATTTGCAGAATTCCGATGCTCTTCAGAATTTCCGAAAGGAAATCTCGCATCTCGAGAAAGCAAAAAGAAAACAATCGCTAATCGAACGAAACCCGTTTGTTTGACGAGGAAACGGGAAAAAGGGGAAACGCGGAACACGATAAATGACTCGACAAATGTTTCCTCTTATTATAAAAATTTTTAGCGACATTACAGTTGCAACAAAATGACGTTCACGAGAAATTTCGCGAATGACAATGCGAAACTCGAGATAATAATGGATTCTCCATTATTATCTATTCTTCGTAACCATCTCCTCGCTAGGAACGTGTATCGATGTGTATCGCGTAAAAAGAGACGATTAGAGCGATGAAACGCTAGAGACACGAGAATAAGAGGAATATAGAGGGTAGAGATAGAGAAAGAGAGAGAGAAAGAAAGAGAGAGAGAGAGAGAGAGAGAGAGACAGAGAGAGGTCGAGTCTTTCGACTAAGGGTGAGAAGACGAGGGCGTTTTGTGAACGAGGAAGAGGAATAGGAAAAGAGTGTCAAGCCGTGGAGACACGAGGGGAGGTTATCACAAAAGAGATCGGCATTGGCACGAATTTAGCGTCGCGAGGCCGACAATTATGGGCGTCGAAGTTATATAGAACACCTGGAGGATCGATGCCAGGGGCGAACATACGCAAGGGGTGCCGTGGGGAGCCCTTTTTTCGCCACACTTCACTGCCCGCATTCGTTCCGAGTAAATCGCTGAGTAAATATCGTCCCGTATTCGACTACTCCCTCCTCTGCTACTCCCGCCCCGCCCCTCAACCTTATTCGCCATCCTCGCACGATTTTCCATCGAGGCGCCGCGACCAATTCGCCGAGCGGATATCGACAAAATTATCGACAAAAGCTACAATGCGATTCCGCGATAATCCGCTATTTCTACCGTACTTCTCGTCGTCTCGTTCGTTAATCGCGTCTCTCCGACTGGTGGCATAAAAAATGTGGGATATTTATGCAGGATGTAGATTCCGAGCTGGGAAAAAGCGAGATGGTTGATTAAATTTACAATATATTCAATACAACTCAACTTTTTCGCTGTACCCCAACCGATTGCCTGACTAAAATTGTTTCTTGCTTTGTTACAAATTAACACACATACTTTTAACACTTTGAACGCCACGTCATCCAGACATGGGTGATGTATAAGATTGCCTATTAGATTTACTTATTTCAAGGATTTAATACAATTCATAATAGAATACAAAGTGTTAAAAATAATAAAATTATTGAAAGTTCTATCAGAAAATCTGTGAACTTTAAAAAACTCCTAGAACAGACTGTCAACTATCGAGATACGTTTGGCACTCAAAGTGTCAGACAATATTCTACACCCATTCCGACGTTTATTCCCGAAGCATAGCGAGTTTGCATTCCGATTTAATCGTCGTTAGAAAATAGAGAAAAATTTAATGCTCGGCTCGATATCGCTCATTTTCTATCTCTCTCCTCCTACTCTCTCTCTCTCTCTCTAGATCGCTGCTTCGCTCGCGTCGCTCGCGTCGCTCGCGACGAGGGTGTGATGTATCGAGTATCGTAGATAACATCTACCAACACGGTAATATCTACTCGAACGTAGTGTTTGTCTAACCAGTTATCGTACCATAACCGACTTAATAAAGAGAAATGAATTGGCGAAAGATTGATTTCGTCGCGGTAATACGAGCGTGTCGGTGTTTCTTGGTTGTGTAAGAGAAAGAAAGAGAGAAAGAGAGAAAGAGAAAGAGAGAGGGAGAGAGAGAGAGAGTAAGAGAGTAAGAGATAGACTAGGTATTCAGCATGGCACGTTTAGAGAAGAAGAAGAGCAGTCTAGTGGAACGAGCCTCGCGAGTAAAGTACGACGGCCGCCACTGCTGCCACCGGCATCCTCTCTAGTCGTTAAACGAATAATAAAAGCCGCTGTAAAGTCACGACCGTCGGCGATTTCATGCTTATACGCTCGATTATCTTATGCGTTCGAATAAAATTCATGAAACGAGTCTGCTACACGTTGTGCGACTCGATAGAGCACAAGTTATCAATTTTTTATTACTTTTCGCTCGTCGTTGAATAAAATTAAACGTAAACCAAGTGTTTTGGCGATAACGTTTAGAAAAATTGTGAATGTGTAGTAATCACTTTGTTACCTGTGAACACGGCTCGATTAGCGTTTACTGCTAGTCCTTAAATAAATAAATAAATAAATAAATAAATAAATAAATATATAAATATATAAATTTCTGTGTTTTTTATCGAGAAAAAGAGACCGATCCTTCCAGACGAAATTTACTTCGATCGACGATGATAAATCCCACCAGATTAGTCCTATCTCTTATCTTAGGAGTCGTGTAATACGTGTTACGATAAAGCAAGCCACTTAAAAGAAAAAAGAGAGAGAGAGAGAGAGAGAGAGAGAGAAACACGTTACTTCTTATACTTACTTTGATATAACCTACACACGCGTAAGCACATAGCTGTATCCGGATGTTAATACGAGGATAACTTTGGCACAAAAGAATCAACGGCAGTCGGAGCACGGTTCGATGCATAAAAGCGTGATACGCTTTAAAAGGTCGCCGCCGGCGCGCGCGCGCGCGTGTTTCACGATGGAAAAACGACGCGCGTATCGAAGCGTCGTCGTTTCGCACGCTCGAGCGCGCGAGCGCACGAGAGTGCACGCCTCTTGCTTCGGCGATAAAGTTTCGCACGGCTAGAAAGATTTATCGGTAATACGGGCGAGATAGCTATCTCTACGAGTACGCCGCCGATGGCAATTATTTCTTCCTCCTATTAATAATCCTGATTAATATGTAAGGTTAATTCGACTGGTCGTCGGGTGATATATAATCGATATATGGGCTCGTGTTTCTTGAACGCTTCATCGGCTTCGCTGGAGCTCGCCGATTTAACGCGTCGCAAGGATTTTCCTCGAAAATCGAACGTCTTCGAATTTTATTTACAATTTCTTTTTTCTTTTTTTTTCGTCTAAGACGAACGCTTACGCTTTTTCTTTTTTTTATACACTTTCGGGTTAAAAGTTTAATCTCCAAAAGTTCGGAGCTGCAGTTAGCCTCTCGTCGGCGAATTCGAGCTCCGATAAAAGTTCTCGCGTCGAGGATGCATAAAATTTCTCATTTTCGAAAGTATCTCGCGTTTCCGAAAGGCCATACTCGGGTTTCTCGTTCGATTCGTAACGGGAGGACTACGGCGCGACGATGAAGAGGAAGCTACGACGAGAAACTCGTGCTCGTTTAACTATCGGCGAACGGTAGGAACTTTCCCAGTGAATTCCATTTTCACGGCTGCCAGAACAAGAGAAACATTTCCCCCACGGTTTCGCGAGATTCCAAGGAAGCGTGACAAGGCGAACAGCTGTAAGTATATTTCCAACGAGATTCCACCGCTCGAATTCGCCGGATAATCCTTTTCTACTTTGCCTCGATGCTCTTACGGGAAAGAGAGATGATCAAGAGCCAGAGAGAGGGGGGGGAAGGAGAGAAGGAGAAAATATGGCAAAGAAAAAAATAAATTAACACGTCAATTCCTAGGAAACGTTAAAATCCTCCAAGAAAATATCCCCTCCAATTTTCCCGTTCACGAAACAACGAACCGAACGAGAATCGTGATCACAATCGAGTGAAATGATCGAAAGACAGCCACGATATTTTCTACAGTAACAAACCAGTTGCGCGGGTACTCGCTCGAAAGTTCATACCGCGGAAAAGCATGATCTTTCCGGTGACGAGAACCAACGTGAGACTTAAGTAAATGACATATTATTAGAGATAATGACGACGCGTAAGACACAGATCCGCCTTTCCTTTTCATTTCGAACGGTCCACGATGAATTTCTTCGTTGCGCTATATAATAATCTTCGATTTTGTACGCGTGCACGTTAAAATCTACCCGAACTTGTAAATTCTTCGATCGTGTTACGTATCGGTACTTTCGAGACCAGTGACGCACTGTATGCGTCATGCAAAGTCCATCGAATTTAACCAGTGACCCAGAAGTCCAGTGACACATCGTGTGCGTCGTGTGAATAAATTCACGTTATCGGTCAATATTATAAACAATTTCGAGAAATAAGATCACGCAAAAGAAATATTACAGAGAACATTGTGTTGATTTAAAAATGTCGTGTCAAAAACACGTGGGTCCCTAGGGATTGTCTTCTGGTTCGAATCTCGAATAAATAAAAAAAAAAAAGATCTAAGATTTCTAACGAGAGGATAGAGCAACCTATCGATAAGTAGTTTATCAAACGCGTGATTCATAAATTCTGTATACGTGTATGTCCGCTTACACGTAAGCGAAACACCCGGTTATAATCAGCTTTGTAACGCAACATGTCCCTCTTCCTCTCCCGGTAGCATCCTCCTCGTCGCCGTAGTCGTGACTCGTGTGGACCATCGTACATATTATAGGGGCGCAGATGGACTCGCCACGATTGATCCTATTACCATTTCCGTGGGTATCTACTACTATCTGTCACGTCGTCGATCGATACACACCGAATCTCTATTAACTTTGACTTAACGTAAAGCGACCAGTATACAATGTAATATGATTCAAACGTATCATTTTCTTGAAACGTATTCCATTCGGAATTTTCTAAAAATAATTTTACGAAACGTAAGAAAACTCCGTTTTGAAAAATTACAAATTTGTGATATTCTTTTAATTCTAGATCAGTAAATTTGAATCAACGTTATTCTATCGTTAACGAGACAAAGAATATAATATTATTTCTTACTTAAAAATAGAAAAGTTGAAAGTGCAACTCGGCACTAATTCCGCACTATAAATAAATTTTCCCTGCTCCCTTACGTTGTGTCGTTCTTTCTCCGTGCTTGCAATTTTATCAAAAGGAAGTAACCCGTCTAATAATAAATAATATTCTTTTTTGCAAGAACGGGTAAAATAATGAATCTTGGAAGATATTATTTTTCACGAGCATCGAAGGAAAAAAAATCGATCACCCGGTATAAGTCAACGTCGGTTCTTAATACTCCTCTCTCCGTCTCTCTCCCGCTCTCGTAAATGGCCCTGCCGTGGCATCGACTGTTCGGACGCTCGGCGTTTACGAAGGCATCACCGGGTTTCCCCCACCCTTCGACCATACCTCTTACCCCCACCACTTGGCCTCTTCGCGAACATAGTCGTAAAAGTAGAGGGACCTTCGATGAAATTTGAACTTTTCGAACGTCGTGCTCTTATGTTTCGCCAAATACAAAAACGAAAGAAACGTAGAAAAGTAAAGTCGATGTTTAAGAAACTTATTGTGAATTCCGTCACGTTGGCGGATCGAACGAGTCAAAGGTGTGGGCTTTATCTTGAGGAAACATCGAGATTATCCGTGAACGAGCCCGTGTCAGCACCGACCGTGCCAGAGAGAGAGCATTGGCGTAGAGAATGAGGGATCGCGAGTCACTCTTTCTCTATTATGTTTCTTTTTCATTTTATTTTTATTTTTATTTTTATTTCTGTAATATTCATAATTACTGCACTACTATGTACCTGAGATTATAATTACTGCACATGACCAAAATGTAATAAAAAAATTTATTCTTCTCTCTATTTCTCTCTCTTTCTCTCTCTTTCTCTCGAGTGAGTCGATGTTAAAGAGACATCACGGAATCTCGTTCGTGTAGCAACGCTAATAACACAAGATGCAGTCACGTCGATCGTCCTTCTTTACGCAATCAATGTCTTCTTCCTCCTTCCCTTTCTCCTTATGTATCACACAGTCGAACTTAATTAACTCCAAGTTATTCTCGCGATGACGTGGAACGAGAAGCCGATCGTGTAACGAGCAACCGAGCACCACTGTTCCGTGTCTAAAGGAAAAACATGGGAGGATGATGGTCGAAGGATATCCAGGCTGTAAAACCTTTGAAATTCTTTTCCTCGGTAATAACGAAATGGTAAGGAAAATGTCGGGAAAATGGGATACAGCTGTCGGGAACGTAATTCTCTTTTCTCGGACCACCACCGCGGCTATAAATTCCTTCGCTCTATTCGACTATTCCGAAAGTTTTATCCGCCGTTTGATCGACCGTACCGATAAGGACGATCATCTAACTCAAAATATGTCCCAATGGAAATATCTACGAGCGAAGGAAACGATTCACTCTTGTAACTCGTAATTTTGAAACAGTCTACATCGTTTCTCGGCTCGAATGCTTTCTACTCGTTCTTTCAAAAGACACACAAAGATAAGAAGTCGTAAAAATCGAGGATATTTATCCTATCAAAATAACATTAACAGGAAATTGGTTAAAATTGAAAATAGACAAAGAAATGGTCGTTCGAACAGTGAAAGCGAGGCTACGAACCGTGCAGATTCGGTCGACGTAAAGAGGATCGATCGAGTCGAGTCGAAAAGAAAGGTACCTCGACGATTCGATGCCCCTACCTACTATGGTGTATCGCCGATTTCATCTTTCTCCTTCCATCGTTCGAGCTTTTATAAAACGAGCCACCGAGCGGAGGATATTTCTACCTGCTTTCTTCCTAGTCTCGACGCCAATGGGAAACAGAGGGAGAGAGAAATATATCATATTTGGGCCCCGGGTCTTTCCGTTTATTGGCTCTCTATTGTAAGCACGCTATCTCTTTCTCTCTCCCTCCTTTTTATATTCACATTTACTCTTATCTATTTCCAAGCGTTCCATTCCGATCACTACCCCTCGTCGTTTGCGAATTTCTTCTTCGCGTAGTCCATCCCCCTAAGCTTTAGAAGATTGAACGGAAGAAAAGCTACCCCAGCACTGTGGTCGTTGTTAGACTAGGTGTTAAGAAAGAAAAAAGAGAAGACAGAAAGAGAGAGAAGGAAGAGGAAGGGAAATTAGATCACGAGAATGTCGTGACGAGAGAGGTAAGACGAAGAAGATCCGACGAGGCGATACCGCCTAGCATTAATTGTTCCTGCCAGCGAGGAAAGTCGATCGCTCTCGAAGATCCTGCGATCCTTTCAAAAGATAATCTCATTTTTATTTCATTCTCCTTGCTTGAAAGATCTCTCGATTTTCCTGCAAGAGAAAAGACTCAGGAGGAAAGGAAGCACGATGAATGAATTTTTTATTTCGTGATTATTGAAAGCATGAAAAATTAAAAATGTATAAAAAAAAAACGAAAAAAAGTTATCCGAAGGATGTTTATTCTAGCTGGCTGGCTCGTTCCTCGTAAAACAAGCTTGCTTTATAATTCCCTCGTAAATACGTTAAACGCGACAGGTTATTAATTGTAACCAGAGGCGATAAAGCGGGCTATTAATTACGTAATTGGTGACTCGCTCGATCGAACAGCAAAGATACGAGACGCGGCCGCTCGAAAATTCGAACCGCTCGCACGAAGCGATATTTCGATTTTTCACGCGTTCGCGTGCTTTTTCGTTAAGCTCATCGCGTAAACCTATCGTTTTATCGGAAAATTTGATGAAAGGATTCGGCGAATGCTTTTTT
>JAIFRP010000038.1:412149-437698 GCA_032403825.1 Odynerus spinipes | reverse complement strand
TCTCTCTCTCTCTCTCTCTCCCTCCCTCTATCTCTTGCTTTTTCTCTTTCTCTCTCCCTCTGAATCCCCTTGCAGCTATGATTTAGCGATCGAGCGATCCAAAGGTTTCCCCTAACCCTTTCTTACGCCACTAAATCCCTTCGTGTTCGTTCACCCCGAGTCCATTGTTGTGTCAGAGAGCTAAAGTTATCATCTAAACGCTTTTAAGATAATACCAAGAAAATGTATGTACATCTCCGATCGGACGTCGTAGTTAGGTACGAAGATCTCGATGAATGAGGAAGATAAGGTAAGAAATCGCGTGGTCGTTACTCCGTCGTTCATGAGTTCGATCACGCGTGAGCGACGCCGTAACGAGGGATATCGTAGGTAGATAGGTAGGTAGTAGTAGTAGTAGTAGTAGGTATACCCAGAACGTACGTCCGCTATGCCGGGAAGACGACAGATGGTTCGGTGTTACGATTCCTGACTAATTAAAGCGCTACTAGTAGGCGCGATGCCAGTGTGACGGTGCCTGCCGATCACGACGACCTTCTTTAATGAGGAAAAGTGCTGCTGCTTCGATATATACCGATTCTTGGTGGGCACGCGCGATATATCGCTGGCTTCTCTCTTACCTGCTCTCTATCCATCCTGGAAGACTCTATCCACCTCTCTCTCTCTCTCTCTCTCTCNNNCTCTGTTTCTCTCTCTTTCTCCCTTTTCCTCTTTCTTGCTCGCTCCGCGGACTTCACCTATCCCAAGAAGGAAAGCATCGAAGAGGGAACGGCATCCGAAGGATCTCAGCGTCAATTAAGCAAGAGTTGCGAGACAGGCTTAGACATATACTTGGCACAATCTGCATTTACCACGTCGAGAGTTAGAAGAGCGGTTTCGATGCTCGTGCTACGAAATATGGGAGTCCTTGAGATTCTTCTTCTTCTTTGCCCTGTTTCGGGCTCATCGATCTTTCTTATAAGATTCTCTTCTTCTCATCTTCGCCCTGGAGTATATACGCTGGGAGTTGAATTTCCAAGATGCCAGATATCTCTTGGTCGTTCTATGAAATCAAGGCGAACGCCGATAGTGCGTAGGACGTATTGCCCTGGAAAAAGAAAAATCTAGTCCGTTACGCGTTACGTAAAACTACTTCTGGTATTATTCGTTATCATATAAGAGAAGAAGAAGAAGAAGAAGAAGAAGGGAAAGGTGGAGGAGTTAGGGAGAAGGGCAGAAGAGAGGCGAGATGATAGAAGGAAGAAGGGAAGAAGGGGAAGAAGAGGATCGTGAGCTCACAGCTGAGCGGGTCTTTACACTGCATCGGGTTACCTTCCTGGATTCATTCACTTCGGAGTCACCTCACATCCGCGGCGCGGTGCAATGACGTGCCGTACAGTCGGTACAGAAATTTCATTTCTATTATTACCCTATGGATATCGAATATCCGCGAGGCCGCACCTTCTATACCAGTTTATCGCACGCGATCGTTAAGGTGCCTTCAGCTAGAACGTGGACGAGGCCGATTCGACTCTAACCACAAACAGCGAGCAACGTTCGCCATTTTCACCCGTAGAACACAATCTCGAAAAGACTTCTCGCGAAGTTCTTCCGATAGGTCCTGTCCGGGGGTTGCCGTTGGACACGAGTGTGCCATCGGTGGTTCGTCATTCTACAATATCACGGTCTTTCCTGTGCCTCCAGGCAGGCCGCCGTAATTCCAGCTTACGTTCTCGCGTGGCGGAATGTCTCCCGGCGAGATATTCCACTGGGAGGAAGAGAAGGAAGAAGAAGAAGAAGAAGAAGAAGAGGAGGAGGAGGAAGAGGAGGAAAAGGACGGGGGGAAGACTTCGGCTCCTTACCTGAGAGATCCGCCGAAGGCCTATGGGAAGACGGAAACTAGCGGGAAGAAGATGGAGATACCTTCCGGGAAATTGGATTGGCATTTCGTTCTTTACGATCCTCCGCGGAAGCGGCAAAAGACGATCGTTAGGCCGCTACTAAAATTCATTTTCGGTCCGAAGAATTTCGCCTGGAGTCTGTCGGAGAGGAAGAAAAGAAAATATGAAAGTTGGCGTCTTGTTTCCGTTGATCTGGGAAAGATAAGAGATTCGTACGTTGCGGAAGGAAGAGACGAGGAGGCGTGGGCGTGAAGGGTATCATCGAAGATGGCGCCAAGCTGCAAAAACGAGGACGTAACGCGTACTTTATTCGAGTCGGATTTCTCGCTCGTCGATCCTGAAGCCACAGGACGAAGGATCATTCTTCTTTCCGTCGTAGGTTCGATGACTCTCCGGGGTGATCATTGCGAACGGAGTACCTCCGCCCTGCTTCCTCTTTGCCTTCTTCTTCGTCTTCTTCTTCATCTCCGTTTTGTACGTCTTCGTCCTCTCGTTTCCCCATCCCACGGCCGAGTTATCATAACCACTGCCGTCCGTCACGCATCACTCGGCACTTTGTGCCTGGGAGTCCTCGCACCGCTCGTCACCAGGTAAACGTCCTTTATTTCGTTATTTCTCCTCACCGAGTGACAGCAGCAGCAGCAGCAGCAGCAACTCTTTACAACTACGAGCCACGACACAGGAAGAACCATAAGACCCTTCTTTCGTTCACCGAAGGAGGGATTCACCGTACTTCTCAGCTTTTCGAAGGCTCCATCAAGAGAAGGATATTTATAGGATGGTAATGGTCGACTCGAGAAAAAAAACTCCGCCATTCTATCCCGCCGATGGATATCCGTTAGCTTTGTTCACGTTCTTGGCTACCACGCTGTGTAAAGTGAAAAATCGAGAATACATTCCCGCCACGGACGCCCACGCGATCGAAGTCGCCTTTTAACCGATCCACGCCAATGAGAATCGAAGTATTCAATCGTAACCAAGAGAGGCGTGAACCCTGGCCGGTTTTCAGATCGGACTTGTCTCTCCGCCGGAGAGAAACTCTGAGAAATCTCTGCGCGGCGGCGGCGGCGGCGTCCCTCCTCCGTCTTCTTTCCTTCCTCCGCTATAAGATCGATCAATCTCTCGTCTCCGCTATCTCTCCGCGGCGGTAATGTCACGCGTGCGGAAGTGAAACGTTCCTTTGCCGAGCGCCGAGGAATCTGATCCTGAAGGGACGACGAACGCCCGAAGGAAGTGGTGCCGCGGGGTAGGAAGAGGAGGAGGAGGAGAAAGAAAGAGACAAGAGACTACTCTGTAACGAGCCTAGCGTATAAAGTTACTTCGCAATTCCGACCTCAGACGACGACTATTTTACACGATGACACTTCGATATGCCTTGATAACGTACGAACGTATACGGCGGCGTTTCGTTAAAACTGGATTCGTTACTTTCTACTTTCTTCCTAGTTCTTTAGGGAAGAACGACGCTCGAGTTTGGTCCGATAAAACGACTCGAGCGATGTGTCATGTTTCGAGCTTGAAAAAAGTGCCGTTTTATCGACAGCAATCGATTTTTCATTCTTTTATCAAACCAGCAAGTTCTTAAGAGCCTGCTGGTAGGCAACATAGTTTACTCAAACGCATCCTACCCATGAATAATAATCTTGCCAGATAATCTTCGCAGGAACCAAGATGTTCGGAACCCGTTTACGCGATTCTTTGGCGCGAGGACGAGATAACGCTCGAATCTGGCGATATATCAACGAGAAATCCAGTTTTCCTCTTAACCGAGAATTTGATTAGGCTGCGTCTGCATTTCCTCGGATTTTTCTTCGGCACTTTTCGATCGGCTGTTAGTCACTGGCTAGCGGTACTACCAGTCGCGATCGACGGGTCGCGCGTGCAGGTTGGGCAGGTGCATCGGCACCGGTGAATGGAAGAGGTTACTTTAGAGAGACGCATCTCGGCTGGTATCACCGCTCTTTCTTTTCTTTTCTCTTTTTCCCTCTCTCTGGCTCTCTCTCTTTATCTCTCTTTCTCTCGCTTGGTCGACGTCTATCCGACGTAAAGTTAAGTCGTTTCTAACTGTAAGATAACCGACTGGTCCGGATTGCGTAGACATCTCTCGCTCGTACGCTCGCGCTCTTTCCTGCCTCTTTTTTTATTCTCACACCGGACATGCTCTTTCACCTCTTGCGACGATCGTGAATGAACCATCTCGCCGCTTGCCCAAGCGAAGGTTTATCGCTAACCCTTCGAAACGTTTCTCTCTTTTGCAGATGGAAGATGGATAGCGAATGAGATTGATCGTCAGAGACGACTTGTCCGGAAGATGGGTAACAACGGTAGTTCCCATCAGCATCAGCAGCAGCAGCAGCAACAGCAGGGTCCTCCGAGCGAGCTACCGCAAGAGATGGGACGAGGATGGACCCAATCTTTCCCGCGGGAGCTCTCGAGGCATCATTCCCAGCCGGCTGGACATAAGGTCCTTCCAGAGCCGCCCAATCAAAGGCTCCGTGCCACCAATAATGGTAGCATTATTCACAACGGCGGGACCATAAGCGGACGCAGACCTTCGGCGCTGACGTTGCCACACGATCTTAATAAGGTAAACCACTCTGACTCTCTTTCAGAATCTTCTTTCAAACGTCTCCTACGACGTAGCCTAGTCTTTGAATCGTTTAGCAGGAGTGATATAGAAATATTGGACATTATTTTAAATAATACACCCGTATACGATCGTACACTTTCCACGTCTTTCATCGTCTCGTCTTATTAACGCTGTAAGTGGGTCCCCGAACGTTCCCAAGTCTTCGGCCTTGAGGTACGACGTGACCTTAATAAGGCAATAGCCAGCCGATGCATTTCGCCGAGTCATACGGACGACGTAGCTGCATAAAGTACCGGTTCGCCTCAAGAAATTCTACCTTTTTCTATGCCGGCACGATGCTAATGCCTCTTTGTCGCTTTCGTATCGCGTACCTTAACATTTGCAACGAGATTTCAACGATACGGCATTCGGAGAAGTCTGCTCGACGTTGAGCACCAGGCGTTACATCGATAACCCGGTTAAGCGTTCGTTTTAGAAAGCCTTTTTTTACCAGGAACCTTCGGAATGTATTACGTGACCTTCGGCGTACTCCGTTATTTCATTATTATACGGAGTCTCGTTAAGTTTCCTGTACCTACGTTTGCCTCGTTACGTGAAAGTCGAGCCAAACGAATGCTCGATTTCTTTTATCGCGATTTAACATCCTTATCTACGTATAAACGCATCCTTAGGAGATTCATATCAAAATTCTTATTTTAGCAAGGAGTCTTTCGTAGCAGAAGTACGTCGGCATCGAATATCGGCCTGTCCAGGTCGCGCAAGTCCGATTATCACTGTTGCCATTATCAAAGTGACTCCCATGGCATCGAGAATGAGATTCAGGAGCTGAAGAGATTTGGCAGCGAGCCAGACTTGAGGTACTCGCCCACGGAAAGGTGCAATGTAACGGGCAGGCAACACCACGGGCTGGAACGCCGTCATTGCGCCGGTTATTATCCCGAAAGGGATTCCAGAGAACGGGAGAGTCGATACAAAGGCAAGAAGAAGTACAAAGCACCGGCGCCACCTGGCACTGGCATGGGAGACGGATCGTCGCCGGATTCTTACAAGTGGGAACTTGGCCAGGACAACAGTCGCTGTCGGCCGGAGGAAGAAGTCCAGCCGCCACCCAGGAGATCGAGACTCTTCAAGACTCGGGCGGAAACGAAGAGGGCGCAGATCAACTGGATGTCCAACTCGTCCACGCAATGTCAAGAACGTAACGAGATGGGTATTGAGAATGAGAGAAGGTGGAGGAACGAGCGTTCTACTGGTGAGAATAAAAGGCCATCCTGGCGGGAACAGGATCAACAGCAACTCCAGCAGCAGCAGCAGCAGCAGCAACAACAGCAGCAGCATCAACAGCAAGATAAATGGTGCAGAGACGAACTGAGGCGTTCGAAAATATTCGATGGGAAAAATACGCTTCAAAGGAGTATGAGCAGTCCCGAGTTCCAGGCGGAACTGATGCAGGTCGCCAGGAAAGTGAGGAACAAGTTGAACTGTGGCAGCGGGAAATCAACCGGTCCGCCCGAGTCCTCGAGCGTCGCGTCTCTTGAACGCAAGAACATGGAACTTTCGAAGAGCATGAAAGAAAAGTCGATCGGCGACGAACACAAGAAGACGGAGAAGAGAAACTCGAAGATGACCACCGTCGAGGAACGTACTGTCGAAGGTATTATTTCTATAAAACATAACCCCTATAATGAATTTATTTTTCCATCGTGTTCATTGACAACGGGAACTTTCAACTTTTCCAGATAGAATCGTGTCGCGCATGCACGAGGAGAGGAGGCTCATAGTGGAGAGATGCAGCAGAGTGGAGAACAAAACCACTTTGTACGAGGAACATAGAAACGAGGCAGGAAGAAGCAAAGATTACCTGAAAGAGTGCGAAGAAAATGGAATCGCCAATATGAAGTGGACCGGAAAAAAGTCCGCGAATTTCGAGGAGGAGCCAACGAATCATAGCAGAAAACCGCTTAAGGAGAGGTTGGACACGCTTGGGCATTCCATGGAAGAGAGATTCTCGGACAAACAGAGGAGAGATTTTGATGATTATCAAAGATCGAACGAAGCTACGAAGAACCGAAAATTCGAAGACGTCGTCGATAAGGGAAGGACTAGGTCAGAGAGCCCTATCAAACATCGTAGTAGAGATAAGTTAGATACTCGGGGGCAAGGATCTGGCAGAGAGAGCACGCCAGAACCGCAGGAACACAAAGGAAGGGATAAAGAAAATTCGGATCCCAAGTGGCGCAAAAGGGAAACAAAAACGAACGATTCTAAAAACATCGAGAAAAGATGGTCAGAGCCTGATATCCTGACCGAGAAAAAGGATCCAAACGCCAAAGATAAACTCGCGAAAATATCAGAGACGAAGGAGCCAATCGACAACTGGCATATGTAAGATTACAGACTTCTGAAATCTTCTGTACGGCCATATTCATTTTTGTCTACAGTTCATTTTCTCAACTTTTTTCAGATTACCACGTACAGAGAAGTCGACGCCAAAGACGTTTTATTTTGGCATGGATGAGGCCTTATCCAAAGAACCACGGAATAGCGTAGACCAGCAGATGCATCACATACAATCGAGGCTGCAGGTTAGAGAAGTGAACAGGCCGAACGAATACACGATGGACGACGGTGACGATGTAAGTTGGGAAGACCGTTAGCGAGTCGCACGATCGTACGATTTGATTTGATCGCATGAACTGTTATTCCAGGTGAAAAGCGGGACAGAGGATATTTCGCTGAAACTTCGACCGACCCTTCCGAAGAAGCAACTAGAAATACCGCGATTTTCGCCATCAGCGGCGTGGAGATTGTTATCCGCATTGGAAGCCCCAGGACCGACGATGAGTACAGCTAGCGAAGAAGTTCCGGTGAGTGAGCGTAGATCAAACGATCGGAAGAAACGATCGATCGTTGGGCAGCTTCTAAACCCCGTGTTATTGCAGGTCATGTTCGAGGAAAGGATCGAGCGTCTATCAAGACCACCCCCGCCATTGATAGCCTTAGGACCACGAAGCTCCCACGACAAGTCAGGAGATTCTGGTATATCCGGAGATGCCGGTGCCGGAAATGACGATTCTCTAGACGTCAGCACGATGAACAGAATAAAGACCCCGGCAACGAGACCCACTTGGACTCCTCAACAAGATCTAGGCGAAGAGTCCAGCAGCGATGCTGGCGTTGATTCCCCACCACCGATGCCAGCACCCCTAAAATTCACCCCGAAAGCTCACGTCTTCTCCCTCTCGTTGCCTCGTGACGACAACAGAATGTATCTTTATAATCCCGAAGCGAAGGGTAAGGAGGGTTCGGCATTCAACTCGCTGCAAAAGTTGAAGAGATCGGTGTCGGGTGCGTTCGGACTCGGTCCGTTGGATCTCGAAAGGAAACGTACCGGCGATGTGCTCGACGACAATTGGCTATTGTCCAGTAGCGCGCCAACCTCCTTGCAACACAATCAAATCACGGACGTGACTCGATCCTCGCCTTCTGGATGGAAAGGACAGGGCTTCGACGACGAAGACGTTGACGGGGACGACGACGACGATCAAGAAGATTCTGAAGATAGAAGCGATTTCCCCGTGATCATGAAACCTCCGTCCTTTTCTTATTTAGCTTCCGGTGGTCACGTTATGTACCTACCGGAAGCTAATGGTACGATGTACCAACCACAGAGCTTGAATTATAAGAGCAATGGTCCTCTAAAGAAACAGAACTTGATCAATCCCGCATCGAAGTACAAGAAGAACATCGTGGACGATCCAAAGAAGTCTTTGACGATCGAGGAGAAATCACGAAAGTCGAAAAATTTAAGATCGTTCGGGGAAAGGTCTTCCTTTACGGAGAGAGGTTTAAATTCGCACGGTAGATTCTCGAACTTCTCGAAATCCTGCGAAAACATATCGGAGATGAAGCAGAGGAGTAGCTCGCCCACGGTGGACCAGCAACAGAATTTACAGGATAATAAAGAAACGTCCTCCGAAATGAAAGCGCCGTCGAAGAGCAGCTCCAAGGGCAAGCGATTCACCTTCCAGTCTACGGTCAGGCAAATTGAGAGACGTAGGTTGGCTGAGAAATTGTCGCGCGAGGCCGAGGCTAAGGAACGTCAGAGGAAGGGAGAGCTCGAAGCAATGAGGAAAGTCGAGGAGGAGTTTCAACGAAAGCGAGCGAGAGAGAAAGCGAATATTAGGCAGCAACTCCGGTTATATAACATGGACGAGAACCTTAGGTAAAGATTTTAAGTAGGCGATACCCGCCCACCTGGTACTCGATTCTAATTTTAAGCGATTTTGTCTATAGTAGTTTGCCTTCCGTCTGGGATACGACCCAGTTATCACGAGCCGATCCCGATGGTGCGCCATCGTCGTCAGCTTCGTCACCGATATCGGCACCGCTTGGAACGACTAATCGGAAGAACAGCATCAGCAGTGACGAGCATCACAGGAAAAGAGGCACGAGTTTGGAGTCAAGACACCAGCAACAGCAGCAACAAAGAGAGTACAAGGACTACCGGCCAAAGTACTACGATTGGGCACCTGAAAATTCATCGCACTTGGAGTACAAGCAAACCACGATACACCCAAAAGTCATTTGTGATATTCCGAAGAGCTCCGCGGTTTTCGTCGATGCGAATGCCCACGGTGGCAAAGCTACGAATTTAAATTCGACGCCTAGGTCCGATAATTACAGGTAACCGCGTTCGTCCGATTTATTGTTCGACTTTATACATATATATATATATAGTGGATAAAACATAATTGACGAATATTTATCCTGAAAATAGAAAAGACTTCGCGCACGGTGCTGTCGCAGCGAAGTCATCCTTAGCCAGCAGCGACAGCGAGTTGTCGCAACCGAATACCAGGCCGCATTCTAGGCAAACAGGAGGGAAAGGCAAACCTCTACGTTCTAGGTATGTTCGAATAAATCTCGTGCCTTTTCTCCATGCTTAAATACGGCCAGCTAGCATCGATAATACTTTACCAAACAGCCGAATAAGTAGAACGTTGGAGCGAAGCTAAGAGTATTCCACGAATACGTGATTAATTTCTAAACACTGTTAGCGATTACGTTAAATTATATAAAACAGCATGTTGCATGACCTCATCTTACGCTCGTATAACATTTTTGCATTAAACAAGAAAAAAATACATAGTCTCGATACGTTATACTTATGATCGTCCAGCAGAGCGGTCACTAATGTTTGGCTTTTTGATTTTTATTCCATGCAGGTTCTAAAAAGAACGTAAAGTAAGTAGTTTTAACACTTCTAGTCATCTAACAACGCTTGATTAAAAAAACAAACAAACAAATAAACAAACGCATCGCTGTCGTGCTTCTATTTACGCATTGGGCTAGAAAAGGTGCCTCTATAACAGATGGATCATAATTCGTTGACATAACGCAAATTACGATGTGGGTTATGATTAGATGAAAAGTTGCGACATTTTGTCGAGGGAGAGGTAGATAGCGAAGGAAGTAAATGATGCATGTAAGAATCGAAGACAAATGTGAAAAGAGTGAGAAACGAACGTTGAACAGGTCGGCTAGCCCAGAACGAAGCGAGGAAGCCGCCAGTTCGGAGGATGAAAGCCCAGTGGAACCGATCAAGCAGGAGCGGAATCCTATTAATGGCTTTATGTTAAACGGAGTTCAACCTTTTGTGAGGGAGAAGAGCTATCGACCCATCTCCTTTAACCCCCAACCACCCCCGCCCATTCCGAGTTAAATGCCGTTAAACGAAGATTCATTGTTCTGGGAAAATTTACAATACGGATTTACAATAAGATAGAAGAGTTATCTAATTGAAAAGTAAAATTTATCATAAATTGTATCTACGAAGTCGGCTTAACGCGCAGTGTCTTCCATATGGATGCTATTTTGTAACATTTTTATACGTAAACAATATCCAATTCGTGCGTGTAACTAATGTCGAATAATGATTTATCATGTAACAAGTAACATGATCTAACTCCTAACCAAATGTGTTCCATGTAATTCTCGATACATTCGTTTAGTAAATATTTTTATTTAAGATACGATAGAGTATATGTAAGTACAACAACGAATTGAAATACGAATAGGGTATAAGTACAACAATCAAAGATTTTTAGCTTACGATCTAAATAAATGCAGTTTAACGAAACTGCGTGCCGAATAATAGTTACATCAAATACACTATTCCAAGTGGTTTAGGGTCTGTATTTTGTAATTATGTACAGATAACATGTGCAGTAAGTTTTTTGCAAATGAATTGTACTCGATTAAAAAATGACATTGTTACGGAGACGTCTATTTATTACCATGTAAACCTCTTCACGAATATAAAACACTCGACTGTTTATCGTAAGTATTCAAACATTTTAATTTTAGCGCCATTATGTCGGTAACGTCGAAATTACCACCGAAGTCAAGTTCAATGCTTAACAAAGTTTTTGAATGTAAAATTAATTGTTTAATTTAATTCAATAAATTAAGAACTAATGCACCGTTATTTATAAAAATATCAAATTATATACAAATGTATTGTTTCAAGTTATAATGGATGTCAAATTGATTAGAGTAGTATACGCTACCTTTCGTACAATTTTCCACAATCGAACGAATTTGTTAAAAGAAGAAGATTCAAGAAAAACATTAGCACTATGAATAGTGAAAATTACGCAGCAATTAGTTCTTCTTCGACGTATCGTATGATTACCAAATTGCAAGAGAGTCTGCCAAGAAATGTCGTGTACGTATAGATAATTCTTTTACTCGCTCTCGTCGTAACTTTTTCAAATCCGTGACGCCATGATGAAAGTAACGATTAAGATAACATTATGATAACGTTAAAGACAATCGGAATTCGAAGCAATGTTATTTGGAGAAAGCAGCGACGAAGAAGATTCTACAGCGATAGAAAAAGTGATGCAGGAATCGTGTCCAAAAAATTTACCGACCGAGCAGAGTTCTTCCAGCAACACCGTTCGTGTAGATAACATAGAAAGCAGAGACGAGGCGAGTCTTGAACACACCTTTAAAACTTTTTTTAAAAATCTACAAATTTTTAATTTTCATTAGGTCATTTTAACGTTAATATGGATGAACAATCGTTTGGGTGCCGCCTACTACAACATCGTAACTTCTGAACTATTCGTAATGGAGGACACGCACGATGACGTCGTTAATTTCAATGTTACAAAAACTCTCTTTAGACAATGTCAACCACGTTACGTCGTCACAACGTTGGGAATGTTCGACGATTTTCTCAATTGTCTAAAAAAGCTCGTGATGATGGAGACCCTCGACGATGACAGAAGCACTACCTCGAGCGATCGATCCCTTCAAACGATTTTTAAAGCTTTACCTAAAAAAGAGAATAGCTACGAAACCTGTTACCATAGAGTTCGATGTCTGAAGCTCGATTCGGAACCAAAAAATGCCGAGAATTCGGAGAGAGTTACGTTTCTTAACGCTTTGCTCGATTTTAAAGCACACGCGATGATCTACGCATTAGGTTTACTCTTAAGGTTTATCGATAAACACTGGAACAGTATCACTCTCGATCCTGCTGGTAAAGCGTCTTTTATCTCGCTGAATTATGTTACTTTGTAAGTATTGTTTATTAATAAGAGAGAGTCGTGTAATACCGAGCACATTTTTTATAACAATTTGTCTTTCCAAAAAGAGAGGATCTTGTAATGATCGACGATGATTCCTACAAGGCGTTGAATATCGTGCAAACGAAGTACCACCCGAGCTTCTTCAAATTCGGCAACGCGTCCACGAAGATGCAAAGTGGCAGCTTGTTCGCGCTTCTAAATTGTTGCCAGTCGCGGCCAGGTGTACTATTTCTATGGTTGTATCGATTTTGACAAAATTATGCGGTCGGCTTCAATTTTATAACGTCTTCTATTTTACTTATTTATTTTAATAGGAAAACTATACGACATCCAACGAGGAACATCGAAGTGCTCGATCAAAGATTCGACGTGATAGACTTTTTCTTGGATCCGACTAATCAGAGCGTCGTTGAAAGCTTAACAACATGCTTGAAGGATATCTATCGTCTAACGAATGCTATTCTTAGCCGTTATTTAGGTCCACGAGCGAGAGCTTCCGATTGGCAGAGATTACATAAAGTTCGTCTTGTAATTTCGTTCGAAAATTTGCAATGCACGATATACGAAATTATTGAATTGTTTTGTAGACTGTTACCAACATTATTTATATCGCCTACATCTGCGAGAATTACGATGACAAAATCCAGCTGTTCAAAGGGATCGTGAATAGTATCACGGATGAAATGCATTACGTGAAATATTTTATCGAGCTTATAGTTGACTTCGAAGCGAGCAAACGTGAAAATACATTCGTCGTAAGAGCCAACGTCGATCCTCAGCTAGACGAACGTACGTATGTTTGTTTTACGTTAATCGACGAACGTACAACAAAAATTCCACTCTCATCTGGTATCTTTTTTTAGTACGTAATATAAAGCGTGGGCTACCCGAACTTTTGACGAAGATGGGTGAGAAAGATATGGAAAATAATCTTCCCACTTCCGTGGCAAGTTGCAATATGATTTATCTGCCAAATATTGGCTACGTCTTGGCCATCAAACAATGGACCAACACGCCATCTGATACGAACGATATTCCTGATTTGGAATTCAAATTTACGATAAATGGTGTGCATTACTATAAGAGTCCTTGCGCTAGAGGTTTGTAGAAAAGATCATTCGGTATCGACTACTGGGATTATTAAATCAGATTTGTTCACATTTAATTTATAACCAGAACTAGATAACAGCATAGGAGATATCATGTCGAGAATAACGAGACGACAAAGCGAAATTATGCTGAAATTAGTACGCTACATAAACAAGCACGCGAACTCGATATTAGTAGCTATACAACTATGCGCAGAATTGGATACGTAAGTATCTGTACTTGTCAGTATTTATTTCAACAAATATATGAAAAAAAAAATAGAAATCAGGCAATACTAGACGATTTTCACGTTATGCAAAAGAAAATGTAAAATCGGACAACGTCCTCTCTTCGTCGGCCGGATAATAGTCATAGGCACGACAGCTGACGTGTGCTCTGTCATTAGAAAATTTCTTTCTCTTTCGACAGATTGCTGTCCTTCTCTCAAGTGGCACGAAATCACAATTACGTGAGGCCACGCGTGGTCAAGTCGCAAGTTATAGCCGTAAAACAAGGACGACATCCTTTGCAAGAGTTCCATACGACATACGTGCCCAACGATATTTATTCAGGACAAGGGAAGAGTCTTGTCAAAATTATAACAGGACCAAATGCTTGTGGAAAGAGCATATATTTAAAGCAAGTGGCGCTGATAGTGTTCATGGCTCATATCGGTTGCTTCGTACCTGCCGAATCCGCGACGATCGGCATCGTGACTCATATTTTGACGCAGATCATCACCATAGACAGTATTTCTTTGGACGCGAGCGCTTTCTTGCAAAGTATTCGACAGGTACATAAATCGAAAAGCGATTCGATCGATGCCGAATAAATTCCGATAATAATTTACGATTTACAGATAAATATGGCGTTGTACGCGTCGACTCCAAATTCCCTAATACTAATAGACGAATTTGGCAAAGGTACATCGGAAACGAACGGGCTATCGCTATTGGCAGCCGTATTGGATAGTTTCGTGGAGAGAGGTGTCTATTGTCCACACGTGTTCGTTGCAACTCATATTCATCGCGTGATCAAATTGTTGCCTGAAAGCCCGATGATAGAAACCCAAGTAATTAATTAATTTGCTATTCCATTTCTCCGTTAACGCCGTGTTGATTTTAATGAATTTTTTTCCAGACCTTCGAGTTCATTACGAACGTTGACGAATCACTGGCATTTCTTTATCGATTGGTGGTCGGAAGTAGCACTTGTAGTTTCGCACACTCGGTAGCAAAAAGTGCTGGCCTGAACGAGCAATTGATAAAACGCAGTTTGGAGGTATTTATAATATCTGTATTATATTTTCATACGCTTTCTTTATTAAAATCTTTTCATAAACATAGGTTTTCAAAAAGGTGAAGGAGGGAGCGCTACCTTCGCGCATACCCGAGATTCAACGCAGAGACACGTAAGTCGTGGATCATGTTTAATCGTATAAGATTTAATCATTTTTTCTATCACGTTCATAATATTTCAGAGTAAAGCATATCATCGAGAGAGTAGCTGTCCCGGACGTCGACTTTGATATAGAAGAATTAAAATCGTGGGTGCGACAAGCCATATTACCGCCACCGATGAAATTTTAACAAATAAAACGAAACCTAATTATCTTCTTATCTTTCTACGACGACATCAACTCGTGTACTCGTAATAATAAAAATAATAATACAAATAATCACCGATTCAAAATTCCGCGCCGATGCGCGCGCGCGCGCCAGCGATACTCGAGATTTTCCACGAAGATCCGGCTGATGGCGCACCGAGCGCTGCGCCGGCGGGTTGCGTCGGTTCAGTCGATGATGAAGACCGCTAGGTGGCACATCGGGAGGGGTATACGGCGCGCGCGGCCGACCGCGAGTTGGCGCTCGCGATCCTTCCGTTGTCAATAACGGACACTGGCAGTATCCCGGCAGAAAAGCGAACGTCTCTCTCTCGCGCGATCCAATGTACCTTCCCCGGATGTAATTCGTGAAGGCGATCTCGAAGCGCGTACCCGTTATCCCTGTGTGCGTTTTGAACGATCGAACGGCCGGCACTCGAGCGCGTTTCGTTTCACGGAATTCCTTCGTCGGGGAATATAGGAGAAGAACCCGAAGACGACGGGGAAGAGAAACGGCGTCTCGAGGTGATCGTCGCGTCGATCAGCGACCAAGACAACAACGACGACGACGACGACGACGACGACGACGTTGTCGAGGAAAAGAACGATCGTTGTCAACGTTCAAAGCGGAGGATCACAAGCGGGCGTGTGCCTCGACACTGCTCAACGAAGCGTATATATATATATATAATCGTGGAAAAGGAAAGAAAAGGTTCTCGCGTGCCTGCAGAGAACGGCCGCGTACGCGTGAACGAAGAACCGATAGAGAGATACGAAGGAAGAGACAGTGACGCGAGTTCTCGCTCGTCGATTTAACCGAGGAAACGGTCGCGATCGTCTTTACGATCGGCGCCACCGCAAGCGCCGCTGCTCTATCTCTCTCTCTCTCTCTCTCTTTCTCTCTCTCTTCTCTCTCACTCTTCACGACTTCCAACCGTTTTTCTTGGTTTACAAACGAACGAACCCACGACGACGGCAGTGAACGTACACCCCCCGCAGCAACGGCTCCTTCCTAGCAAAGGATCGGCCACAGTACCAACGAAGGAGGCGAAGGAGGAGAACAGGATCGGAATTTTAGAGAAAAGGGAACATCGTCTTTTATGCAGCCGGACGACTAAATGACCATGGACCGCGGCATGTGCAACATCGAGACCGGCAATAGCATAAACATCAAAAGAACGGACGGTGAGTGTCTGTTTTCGTTACTAGTGAGACATGTTCAAAATTTCGCGGCTTCCTCGGTTTTCTTTCTACGCCTTTCAAAAGGACGAGAAATCTTGAACGATTCTTACGCGCGAAATTTGCCGCGAACGGCCATCCTTCTCGACACCTCCCTCCGCGCCCCTCTTCTGTCGCGATCTTCTTCTATTTCTCGACGAGTTTATCGCGAGTTTGAACGGCGACCCTTCGCAAAGACGACCGTTAAAATATTCGCGCGTGGGTTCTTCGCGAACCTCTCCCTCTCCCCTCCCCCCTCCTTCTTTCTACTTCTCTTTCTCCTACTTCCATCGTCCCTCTACATCGACACCATCACCTTCGTCCTGTCACAGTCTCGCGACCGGTTCTCGTTCTCTCCTGTCTTTCCTTCTCTTCGAACCTCCGTCTTCCCATATACGGTGAATTCGGAGCGATTCGCGCTTGTCGAAAGTAAGGGAGGCATTGGGTAGCAATTTTTCGAATAGTTTTGCAAATTTTCCTCGTGGCCGTTGGGCGCGACGCCATGTTGGCGGTTTTTTCGTCCTCTCTCTCTCTCTCTCTCACTCTCTTTCTCCCTATGTATATTTCTCCCTTTCTCTCTCTCTCTCTTTCTCTCTCTCTCTCTCTCTCACACTGAAGTATCGAGCGCCTCGTGTCGCTGCCGTTTTAAAACCGGCGACGGTTGTACCGGTCGTTCTATCCTTGTCTAACTCTCGAACAAATGCCGACATAAACACATCTTCTTGTCCTCCGTCTCGTTCGCGTGTCTCTTATACATTCTCTTTTCCTCTTTCTCTATTTGTCCTTTCCTTCTCGTTGACTCACTCGCGATCTTCATTTTACTTCCCTTTCCCTTTGTCTTCTTCCCGATCCCACCTCGCGACTTTTAAATCCGCCTGAATCGAAAGTATCGTAACGGTCGTTCCGTGTGACGTACTCGCGTTTCTTCCTCCGAACGAGAAGTAGAAACTCTTTCAAACGTTTCTCTGTACTATCTAACGCTCGACTTTCAGTCGAGACTTTTTTTTTTCGTCGACGATAAGCGTAGACGATGCAACGTGGATAATTTTTTTTAATTGTAATGGGTTCGATAGACTATGTTGTAACACGGTTAGGGAATTAGGGAAAGCTGGTATAAAATACCACGTGATGAGGATTGTTAATTTTTATGTTGCATAGAAAAAAATTATTTTTATAATTATTTGTTGTATATTCTTGTTATCTTGCACGAATATGCATAACAGCTCTTGCTTGCTGTCTTTTTTGCTAAATGTACAATTTAATAGCTCGTCCATTTATTTTTGTTATATTTCTTTTGTATCTATAGAGTTTTTTTTTGTATGGTGGTATAGTCAGTGACACTTTATACGTTATGTTAGGAAATAAGGTATGAACAATTAAAGTAGATAAAAGCGTGTATAGGGTGATTCTAAGAAAGGAACAAGAGAGAAGAATTAAGCCAAAAGAAAAGAATTACGAGTAAATAATAATAATAATAATATCGTATTTCTCTAGCAGCCCGGCGGCCGTGTTACACAAAAGTTTACTGTATCTTCTAAAAAGATTAGCTAAACGTATACACGTTTATAGGTGCGTTTAGAAAATATAGTTCGATCGAAATCAACCGTCCTTGATATACCCTTCATCGATCGCATCATCTCCGAGCACGAAGCACGAGGCATCGATCATTCCGCCTGCTTTATAATTTTTCCCCGTTTACACGAGTACTCGCCTACATACGTATGCTGATCGATATCAATCATCACACATCGCGTATTGTCACGTCACGTTTCGTCGCGTCGTTTTCCGGAAGTAGGATAAAACAGGGACCGTTGCTTGTTGGCGCGAGAACAAGATTTTCAATCTGTAATTTACGTATGCACGTGTTTACGTTTGATAAAACACCCGTTTCCTAGAAATATTGAGTCATGACATAAATAAGGTCGTTTGTGTTCAATAATTTTGATATTTGTTAACAAATTAACCTGTTAACTGTGTCTGACGAGTATACGCGTCATTTAAAAGAAAAAAAAAGGAAAAAAAAATCGTACAAAAGTATGAATCTTTAGGCTCGTTTCTATGATACTTAAAGCACCAGTTTAAACTCGGCGACTTAGAAAACTAAGTCCAGAACTTTCGTGATATATTCCAAAAGAAAAAGGCGCGTGCACATCCGTAGCGTTCAATTTGAATTTGTAACGTTCGTTAGCCCATGACTCGATCGGTATTATTGATCCCTACTTTTCACGTTCAAGAACAATGCTATTTCTTTTCTTTTCTTCTTTTTCTTTTTTTTCCCTCTGTTATATACGCCGTGAGAAAGATATTCCAGGGCGTCTATATAGATACATAATTATGCACGTACACTTTCTATATGCATAAACCAGGCCGTTATCGCATTAGAGCCGACTTTTACCGGCGAAGCTCCGTTGAATGCTTATGAGAGCATTCATAATCGGCGCGGATCAAGGATGATACGCGCGCGAGATTCGAGTCATTGTTAACTACTTTGCGACGATGCGTACGACGCTCGGTGTTATAAAACCAACCCTCCTATAACACGGTTAATTCGTATCGTGTTATAATCGAAGACGTGTTAAGCGAAACCGTAAGATTGTAGAAATTAGGGTAATTTGTTATAAAAAGGTTGATTTGTATATACTATCAGGAAACGTTCTACACAACGTAGTATAAATATACTATATATTTATTTATTTATTTATTTATTTATTTATTTATCGATACCGATCGTTAACGTCGAGGAGATAAGAGATTTCTGGAATTGGACAATTGAAATAGGTCGACCGATCGATGAGAGATCAAAAGTTCTCTATTAAATACAGCCAAGATGTTTCACGATGGTACTCTATCTTCGAACGGATCGTAATTACTTTCCGTTGTCTCTTGGAAAGCGAAATTTCATATTCGTCCAAGACCAACCATCCGCATTCTTGGCTGCAGCAGTGCTAGAGACACTTTCCGCTTGCCAGAAAGCGACTCGTATGAATCACGCATTACGAGCCCCCTCGTTTATAGTTTCGAGTTTACTCGTTCCTACTATGCAACGTCCGATCGATAATTAACGATAGGTGCATCGTTGTTACGTACAGTGGAGGGCCGTTTATGCGGCCCAAATAAAACCGGGTCCGATGTGGATGACCAAAAATCGGGGTGTTCCGAAAAATTTGTTAAGGATATAAATAACACAGGTTATATATTTTATTTTCTTTATTGTAAATTGAACGTACATTTTATCGTAAATAGCGACAGGGTTTTGATTGCTTAATAAAAAAAAAAATCGGAGTTTCTTTTGCCTTACGACGCTGTTTTTAACTTTTACTTAAAAATTTTCTTTTTTCATATTTATACATTTTTCGTACGTCTACTGTTTTCCATATAAATCTGGATAAACCGAAGATTCGGATCAATGGGATCCCAGGCAAAAGTTTTCTCTCCGAAGACGCACAAATACGCCCAAATTTACCGAGATAATCGATTCACGCGCATCCACGCCGATTTAGATTGAACGTCGTCCCGTGCACGAATCCCCGCATGAGACCGCAACGTGCCGGTCGATTTCGCATATCGATCGACCCTCTCGAATGCCAAGATTAAAGCCGACGATTCGCTACGTCTCTCCTCGTCCTAATTTCCAAACGACTTTGAGCTCTCTTCGAATCGTACCGCACTCGACGCTGTGACGCGTGGGTGGAAAAACGCGGTAGGGAAGAAAAATTCAAATCTACGCTCGTTGCTAAGTTGATAATCGCTGGGGAAAAAAGGAGTAAGAGAGAGAGAGATAGATAGATAGATAGATAGTTTATTACGTCTTCAGGCCATAGCCCCTACAGACGAAACAGTAAAAAGCAGGAAGATAAGCGATTAAACATAAAAAATATAAAAATATAAAGATAATAATAATAATAGCATAGCATAGAAATAGAAAGAAATATAATATTAATATAATAATAATACAAATAGTAGTAATAATAATAGTAGTAATAGTAATAGTAATAGAAATAAATGAAATATCTCTCGTTTCTCTCCCCCGTTCATCGAAATAAATCCTGCCAGCGGGCACGTTTTTCTCTTCGAGTTCCCTTTTTTTTTTATTTAGTACGTTCGTGGAATATACGCGGCGAGATGTGATCGGCGATATTACTCTGCCAACGCAAAAGCTTTATAAGGTCTCGACTCGTCCTTGGCTACGGCGAGTCAGAATCCACAGCCACTTTGCTATTGTTTACAAGCGCCGTAGTTACTCGTCCCGCCGAAAGCTGTCAATTTAGGATTCGAATTGTAAGTTAGGCACGCGTAACGACGCGACGAGAAAAATGGGCTTGGAACGAAGGGGAAGAACGCGAAGTGTTAGGAGGTTAGGGTGCCATCGGTACGGCGAGGGGAAACATGGCGGGTACTTCCGATTAGGAGGCATTGTTCTCTCGATAAAATGCACTCACGGTGGATCGAAACTTTGCAAAGCTCGTTTTTTGTCCCTGAAAAAAAAAGACGACGTACGAAAACATCGTTCTTTGTCGCTCTCATTTTTCAATTATTTTCTGACGCGTATTGTACTTACGAACTACAAACGGTTCCTCTGCTCTGAAGCAAAATGAAACAAAGCGAATAGAATTTTCTTTTCGAATTAAAAACGCTTCTTGGTCTAAAGCAAAAGTAAAATTCATTTTTTAACGAAGTTTTCAAATCAAATAAATTGCTTGATTCTTTTTTTTTTTTTTTAATTAATATTTACTGTACATTAAAGGGTTCTACTCGTTATAATACTAACGATAATTCGAGATATCACGGATAAGTGAAAAGCTATAATTCCTATGCAGATTTAGCATCGGTCTAACGAGCTTGCGAACTTCTCTCATATTTCACGATTCTAAAAACACGAACTTTACGCAAGCGTAGGTGCAATAATGCAAACGTCATCTAAAAGCGGAGCAAAGCTCGTTGACCCGTAACGCAAACGCAAAAGGACTATAAAACGCAGAAAATGTAGAAATCGAGAAAGATAGGATTAAAATTTGAATTTTTATCAAACGAGAAGCTTTACGAGGTTTTCACGTGTACCCCGTGTATCGGGGAAATCGATTTTTCGATGCACTCTTGGATTCGTAGAGGCACATGCATAAAGGATAACATTGCAACGAAGCTTTCGAGACTTTCCTAAGACAGCCGCAGCGGTTGATTTAAAAATTGCAGCAGCAAGGGGAGTCCCCGGTCGTCGAAAAGAACCGGTGCACGGAGCGTATATACACCCGTGTCGCATTCGTTACGTTTAACCCTTTCCACTCCAATTATACTTGGACCTTTTTACGAGGCGATCTTGAATCAAAGTTTTTGTCTCTTTCCGAAATCTCGGCGGAAAATCAGAATAACGACGCGGTACGAGTGGCGTGATGAAAAATAATGTAGCAGTCGAGTTTAACACTTGGACAATACACGAAATAACATTTGGATAATAATAAAAAAAATATGTATCTATTTTTATTTTTAACAAAAACGGGTACAGTGATTGCTGAATTTTAAATAAAATTTTAAAACCCAATCATCTTTGACCGGGCATGGTCAACGTACGATTAATATTAAATAATTATTTCCTTTGAAGGATTCGAGCCGATACGCGTCCGTAGTTCTCTACCTTATCGACCGAGCCTCTCCCGTTCGCATATTTATTTTATATTTATGGATACGCTTCTCACGATCGTATTTCTCGATGCAATAAGAAATTTATAGATTTACCGTGAAACGTTAGGCGAGAGAAGGTTCGAATTTAAAGTAGAAACTTTTCGCGAAGAGAAGTAAGTCGTCCGTTCGATAACCATGTATCTTTTTTGACCTGCTATATACACAGATAGACGCAGGAGTATACGAGACAGCCAACAAGGTTTCTTTTGCGCGTTTTTCAATGTCGAATGAGTCAGATCGCTTTCCAAGAAAGGGAAGTCTCTCGCTGATGGTGCGTTCGAACACACGCCCGTACACGCCATACGTACCTTGCCTATGTGTTGTTCGATATTCGATCTTGAATAGATGGCGCGTTATCTCTTCATCGAAAAAGGCAATAGGCGGCCCGATGAAAAGGCAAAGCATTTTGCGGAAAAAGTTCCGCTCGTTTTCACGGTCTTACGGTTTACAGGAACAGAAAAAAAAAGAAGAAAAAACATCCGCGGTTGGTTTTTAGGTTAGGTAGGCTTTGAGCGTCGCCTTGGCTCCTACTGATTATGGAACTCTTTTTCTCGAGGTTGTCGGGAACGAGATCGTGTCTTTAGCGAAAGAGGTGCAATGCAAAAATCACGATCGGACGAAACAAAGAAAATGGACGTGCAACGGCAAAAAAAAACCGCTGGAATATCTCTAAGGCGCGATCCATCGATCAAGTTACGTCATAACGCGAGAGACCCTCTCGCATGGATCCTCTTCTACGCTTCTATCTAGTCTAACGAATGTTTCGGTTCGTTGGCGAAGTTAACGGTCGTCCAATTAATTTTCCACAAGTTCTGACGCACAATTGCCGTGACAAGTTACAGGCATTTAACAAGTATTACGCGTAACCCGTTAGAGCAGCAGTACGTTTTATTAAAAGTCGCGGCTCATCTGGGCCGTGATGCGAGGAAATCGTGCAAGATCGACGAAGGCCGGAGGATGACTTTGCTTTCCTTTTTGATCCGGCCACGAATTAAGCCTTTAATACGCGATCCGAGATTCGTAGGAGAGTCACGAATCTCCGTGATACTCGTATACGAGCGGAGACGGATCGTTAGAATTATCTCGTAATAGTTTTCCCGTGTAAAGTGTTCACGGACTCGTTGCGTATCATGGACACGTATATGTATACAGTCAATCCTCTTATAACACGATTAATTCGTACCGGGTTATATGAAAATCGTGTTATAAGAAATGGAATCTCAGGTTTAGTGCAAATAGATTTAGTATAATCTCAGAATTAGTATAAGTTCAATCAAATTCACACCGCGTTATAAGAAACAAAATCTCAAGTTTAGTGCAAATAAATTTAGTTCAACCTCAGAATTAGAATAAATCAAATTAATTCACACCGCGTTATAAGAAACAGAAATCTCAAGTTTAGTGTAAATAAATTTAGTTCAATCTCAGAATTAGAATAAATCAGATTAATTAATGTTATAAAAATCCCGCGTTATAGGAGGGCTGTCGCAATGTTTGCTCCGCGTTGTAAAAGTACCGCGTAATAGGGGGTGTTTTTTACTGTCCGTATTTACGCACCGGCATCGAGTCGTATAATCGATAAATAGGATGTACACTAAGCCGCCGACGAAAATTAGTCTCGTTCGATTTGCTTCATTGAAATTGCACAAAGGACTCGGCTTTTGTTCGCACTAACACATTAACGCGTAGCATCGATATCAATAGTGACCATCCTCGTGGGACGATCCACGTAGCTACATCAACGATAGCGACGTTTTCGATCGCACGACTTTACGATTATTGCACTCACGCTATGAACATCGTACTTTCGCGACACCCGGTAGCGTGAATCGCCCGGGCAACTTTATCGAAGTCCATCGATAAGGAAGACTTCGACGATCAAGGAGGAGCAGTATCAGCAAAACTTTCTTCTAAAGGAAAAAAAAAGAAGAGAACACTCGAGGTGTCGTCATCGATATATCGTTGCAAGATTTAATATCGAACTTCTCGAGAGGCGATAGCTAGAGCCGAGTCAGCTTCCTAATACTTTTCGTTTACGACGCCATCTTCGTTGTTTCTTTCTTATATGCATTAAAGGGGCATTCACGGGCAGTGCAGGTCTATTTTCGGGCGCGCTCTATTTTGAACTCTGGTATCTGGAGCTCGACTAAGCGACAGTGGACAGACACTAGCGAGAGAGTTGATATACCCGTAAAAGATCACCTAAGAATAGGACTGGGTGTTGTAGAGCCATCGTAACTTTCATCGTTGAGAGAGAAAGAAAAAAGAGAGAGAGAGAGAGAGAAAAGAGAGAGAGAGAGAGAGAGAGAGAGAGGGGATGCTCTTGTGTTTGTTGGGAGATAGATAAACACGCGTGTACGAAAGAGTACGGGCCAACCTCGCGAAGAAGTGGAGCGCACTCGTAAAATTGAGTTCGAGACACGCGTGTAACGTATGATGTCTTCTTTCGCGATTACGTCGCGCCTCGATTGCTATGGAAAAACTAGTGCCAAATACGGCGTACGGTTGAATCTAGCGCGGATAGTCGAACACGAGGGACGGCCTAGATATACAATACATCGAACGAAATAGTTAAAAATGAGCAATTTTTTTTTTCTATCGTCACATTGATCATGGTAAGAGTAGGCGTATGTTACGTATCGGTACGATTAGTGTTAAAGAAAAAAAAATCGTCGATTAGGTAAAACATCGTCGTCACTTTTAAAAGAGTATCATCGATGCAACAAGTGGCACACATACCGCTGTGCAACATCACCGCGTACGCAGAGCGCAAAGCTAATGTATGCAAGACGAATTAGCATAATTGCAATCTTAGGAACGCGCGATAAAAGAAACAGAATTTGCCGGGGAATGACAAACGCGGATCGTTTTGCGTCTCCTTTATATCCCACGCTCTAATAAATAATAAATCACGACACGAGTCGAGAGTCGTTCCGTCGCATCCTGCAAATATATATATATATCGATCTTATCTCGAGTGACTCGATCTCTCGAAACTCGTGCAAACGCGGACGCGCGCGCATAAACCTTCCACACGTATCATATTCGTGCGCCAGGATAGAAGGGGGGGGGAGAGATTAGAATCGACATGGTGCGCTAGACTAGCACGGAAGTGCTCCTGGTCGTATGTAGTATATACGTATAGCGTATACATACGTAGAAACTATCCTGAAAAGTTAGAAAGTCTCTCTTGAAGGAACGAACACGGCGAATAGGTATTTTGCCACGGTGGGGCGCGACTCTAGGAAAGCAGACTCACTGTCGAAATCTACGGTCTTATTAAAGTACTAGATAACAAAAGCGATCGAGTATAGGTAACCCTCGTATAACACGGTACGCTACTTACGAATTGCGGGAAATTCTGGTTAACGCGGACCTTCGTAACGGGGTTTCTGTATAACGCTCAATTTTACCCTCGTATAACACGAAAGCTGTTTGTTTTTTTTTCCTTATTCGAGGGAAAACAATATTTAACCCCTCGTTTATAATAATAAAAAAAAATATGTAACCCTCTAATTTTGTACGTAACTTTAATTTTTGCGAAAAACTGATTCACGCCACTTTCAAAGTAGACGGCTCATTTAGCCAGGGGTATGAAAGACAGAGAAGGAAATAGAAAGAGACAGAGCAAGAGCGTGTTCTCTATAAGGTACACGTTCCCATGTGCGTCTACCGTAAGTGTAAGAGAGATAAAATGTTTCAGAGAGTCGCGTAGTCCTTGTCCGAAAGCATGCAAGCTTGTCGTGTCGCGCACGTGGGCGCTGCAACCTTATAAGGACGGTCATAAGGAGGCTCTCCTGGCTTACCAAACCTTACCTTACCTTACTTTACCTTATCTTACGTCATTTACCGTCACCGTCTCTGTCTCTATCTCTATTTTTCTTTTTTTTTTTTT
>JAIFRP010000038.1:397521-410654 GCA_032403825.1 Odynerus spinipes | reverse complement strand
TCAAACTTTATTCGTTTTGTATTTAATTATAAAACAATTTATACGTGGTTTGTAAAAGTTCCTGTGACGGGTACGAGACCGTCCGGCGTTGTCCGAACGCGAGCGTAATTTTGTTAAATAATTTCTCAAGCTTGACTCGTTTCGTATTTAATCGTGTAAAAAATTGTACACTCTTGTCCGACCTAGATCGTTGCTTATTTGTATACGACATTCACTTTTGTCACGAAAGACGATTAAAAAGGAGTCGGCTTTGTTGGTACGGCTTTACATCGAAATATAATACCCGCCTCTTCGCGCATCTATCAATACGTTCCCTCGCATAGCAACGCGTCAACAGAACGAAAGATTGATATCCTAATAGACCGAATACGTATATACGTATACGTTTTACTCAATTTCGATTAAATTTAGAATCGATAATCCGCCCGTGAATAATGAAAGTCAACGAATGTTGAATAGACGTAAAAATGGATATACAATAGTACTAAAAAGAAAAGAAAAAAAAAAGATAGTCTTCTTTTCTTTCAAGCTCCAATAGAGAAACTATCTCGCTATAGTAGTAACGCGCGATCCGTTGACGCGTTTTTAAAAAGTCGCACGCGAAAGTGACATAATATATCTTTGCGTTCTCGTGGTTACCGGATACATAACTGTCCGCACATGCGTGTGCATACATACATATTTTTGTGTGTACATGTATACGTAAGAATCTATACGTGCATTCGATAACCTAACCTCGACGGTTCGTTTAAAAAGTTGACGGGTTACCAGCTGTTCTTAGATGTCGCGGGAATCCAACGAACTTTCTGTGTATGTCGGTAAAGTCGTCACGACGTTGGTCGGGTGGCGCCGCCTAGCGGATATCTCAAGCGCGAACTGACTAGTGCCTACTCGAACCGATGGTGGCGCCAACAGTTCAAATTTGAATTTCGTGGGATCGGTGCAATTTTTGCCTCTCGTAATCCGTGTTCTCTACTTTACCATTCATCGAGATTCGTAAAGATTCATTAGCGTCATACAGGACCTCGTACACGCACCACGGAGAATCCATTCGTGCGCTAAATAGTTTACGAGAACGGTCCATTTAAATAATGCGCTGAAATCGAGTGCAATTACGATGAATGCAAAAAGCGAGCAGTCTTGCGTCACTAATTGAATTCAATTTCAGTGCAGTTAAATTCATCGGGGGCGAGCTATTTTAAGAAATCATTTACCGTGTCACCTTTATGATAACTATATCTATTTTCTTTGCGATTCGTGAACTGACTTGTATATTATTTTTTAAGAAAGGAATAAATTATTCTTTGCTCCAGATAAAGATCATTAACACGTTGACTGCCACATTGGTCACGTGTGACCGGAGCGCTTCAAATGTTTAGAATAATAAAATAAAATATCTTCAACTAAAAGATTAAAATTATTATATGTCACAACACTATTTTTATTATTATTATTTATATATTATTATATGTCACAAAACCCTATTTTTATTATTATTATCTATATATTATTATATGTCACAACACTATTTTTATTATTATTATTTATATATTATTATATATTATATCGCAAAAATGAAGCACAGTGTATTCTGTTAAATTCTCTAATGGCTCCTCGAAAGCACGTAAATCCGACATGGCAGTCAGCATGTTAAACGACGATCTCTTATTCGGTTACAGTCGCTCGCGCATTCGCAAGAAGAAATAAATGTCAAGGTATTTGGAAAACCGTGGCACTCCGAATAAGGAAACATTTCGATGCCCGTTAACGAGACACGAAAGACTCAGGGACGATCGCGCATCGAGTCCATTTTTATTCTCTCTCGATACGCGCGAATACGAGTTCGGTAATGAGCGCGGGAAGGACGAGCGCCGACTCTAATTTGAAAGTTATTAAGGCGTATTTCAAAAGAAGAGTTCGTCTCGCCAATCGACGAGGAAACACCGATTCGTCGAACGCGATATAAATTTATCGCTCGATATTCGTTCGGCGTGGCATAGTCCGTTCGTTTTTTCCACGCGACGGATCTGCGGCAGGAAGCGACCGCTTAAATTTAATGTTCAATAGAGCGTAGACTGTAACGAGAGGTGGACCCCCGAACCTGCTATTTTAAAACGCGCGCCTTAATCGGGATGCGAGCGAAACACATTTAAATTTAAATCGAAACGCGCGTGCCGACAACTTTTTTATACGAGTCCAAGTCACGAGCTCTTTTTACGAACGAGTAAAGATCGAGTTGAAGGAGACTATGGCCGTGAATGTTAAGAACGTTCCGAGTCTTCGTATTTGTATTCGATTTTTCAAATACCCTCTTACGATATTATAATATTCATACTTGTATCCGTATTATCCGATAAAAAAATATGCTGCGTAACGATCGTGCGCGCGCGTTCTCTCGATGGAAGAGTGCACCGTGCATATTTCCGTGTATACGTCGGCACATAGGAAATCGGCTCGACTTCCGAGTGCAGTGTAAATAAATATGGGCTGAACCGAGCAGTCACGCATCAGAAGAGTCGAGTCGCCTATTGCGAATACTAGATGAGCTTGCTCTTTCATACCTCGTGGAGAGAAAGAGAGACGGATCTTCTTTGGGATCGGCACGGTGCGTTCGCCACGGTGTCGTACGAATTTCCGCGATATTCTTCTTTAAACTATTCTTCCTCGAACCTTCCTCGAACCTTCCTCCTTTTCCGATATAGAGCTCGCAAACGAATTCAACGTCCCTCGGGAGAACGAACGGAACGGAGCATGCTCGCGTTACTGCGAGCTAGTTGAACTCTATTAACAACGCGTAGCTAATCTCCCCGGTAATTAGTAACTTCATCGATGACGACTTAGTACGCCTTCGACAGCGGAAGAAACGGGGACGTTGCGTTCCCTCGCCGATCGATTTCTTTCCTATATGATTTTTGAATAATTTATATACGTGCCGTGCCTCGAACTGACTTCTCCGTTCTATCGCGAAATCCAATTCTCCTGGGTCATCGCAATTAATTACGTCATTTCAAATTACTCTGATCGTTTCGTGGAAGATGTTTCTTTCGATATTTAATTTCTTATTCAAGGATAAACGGCAAGTGGCGATTATATGAAATACAAGCTTAACAAAAAGACGAATTACGAGTAAACAAGGTGCTTGAGAAATTGGACGATGGGTGAAAGAGAAGGAAAATGATGGGAGAAAATTTCAAGAGAAAAAGGAAATAAGAAGTTTAGGTGGTGACGGAAAATTGTATAAGAAATCAATAAATTGATCGCAATTATTCATATATGATATATATTAATATATATATTGTATATATACATAACGACGTATTATACCAGTAATCTTGACTGATCTGATAATTCCAGTGTTGATACACAAAAACATATCGGGACAACTGACGAGATTGTTTAAAATCTTAAACCTAAAAGTAATATATAAAGAAAAGTGCAAATCCGCATCGTGCAAAAGAAATTCGATGGCGCGTAACGCCATCGAGTTCGTCGAGGCGAGTCGAGAAATTGTTTACTCGGGGGCTCGCAGGGGAGGGGGTTAAAGTGCCCGTAGAAATCGCTCCCCGGGCGTCATAATAAATGCGTTTATGAAACACGCTCTCTTCGGATGGAGGATGTTGTCAGTCGATCTCGCGATGTCAGTGCGAACGAGACGGCGTTATGACTCTCTTACCGTTCTTCTTCTCCTGCCACCGTCACCGTTGTACTCGTCGTTGTCGTTCTTGGTGGTGGTTATGCTCCGCTAATCCGTTCTCCTTTTAAAGACGTCGCGTCGTCTTCCCCTCGATCGTTTAAACGCCGGTACAAGGTTTAGTTAAGCGCGACGCGAGTGCGAAACAGATCGCTGCTGGCAATTCGTCCACGTGCGAACGATTACGGAAGATAATAACACGTTGTGTTTTTTTCTAATTAAAATCTCCATTAGTTAGTGTCCTTTGTGGTGCAACGAGACGTAATACGTTGGGTGGCATGGCGGTCACCGGTGACTGACACTCGATTTTGCGAATTGTGTTTGAAATTTGTATAAACTCCTTGACATTTATGAAAAACTATCGATTGTAAAAATAGTAAGGTTTAATGTATAAAATGTGATTATGAATTCTTCGTATTTTTATCCTCGAAAGAATTATAGACAATATTAGACGGGTCGAGGAAAATTTGTGAACGACGTGTTTCGTCGGAACGAGTGACAACTCTTTCGAATAAAAATCGTGCTTGGTAAATGTTCGCGCGAAGAACTCGCAAGAATTTCGAACACTTGGATCGAGAACGACCGCGAAGAATGGCGAATTTCCTTCTTTCGTGTGCACCTTTTTTAAGTTTTTTCTGGAACGAGGTTTAAATTTTCTCCGACGAGGAGAAAGGAGGCAGGGAAGAAAGAAGAGGGAAGAAGAATAAGAAGAAAAAAGGGGAAAAGTCAAGGAAGGTTTTCTATTTCCGGCTCTATCGACTCGCCGAACGAAAGTCGGCGAAAAAGTTAGCGCACTAGCGTACTCCTTCGACGATATTGATTTACATCACTCCTTTCTCTCTTTTTTTTTTTTTTATTTCCTTCGACGATTCACAAAGAGAAAATCGATCGAAAGACGTGCAATCAGATTACTTACCGGCGCGATAGACGAACCACAGAAGTAGAAAGCTTAGGAACGACGTGGCGTACCGCAACTCACTTTTCTGAAAATACGATGGCGGGGTAAAAGAATGTATGGCTCATCCGAGACCGCGGAGAAGAAAAAAACGACACCTTGGAGATAAAGACTATACAAATCTAGGAGAAGCATCGTTCATCGTAATACGAATTTGATTTCTTGGAGATAAAAAAGAATTTCCCTGAAAAAAAAGAAAAAAATAGAGAACCAGGATCCACGAGGAGGATTTTTAGCTAGGTAAGTGAAACGAGTGAAAATCGACTCGACGATACCGATACCGGAGCGAGTCCGCTAAGCAGCCGGTAACTTCGACACTCGAAACCCATCTGGTAGCTAAGATTACACCTTGGGGAAACGCTTTGCGCAAGTAACCAAAGAGAAAGACTATAAGACGAGGATACGGAAAAGGTAGAATATAACTGTGCGAAAAGACGAGACAGAGAAAGGAAAAGAGAGAGTCGTATCGGGACACCCGATAGATGATAGATCGAAAGATACACCGATCGTCGACATTCGATTGTCGCTATCCGTCGAACGAGGATCGATCTTCCTCGATCGAAGCATCTTCAGGATCGTACCTCTTCGCGAATGTTGGAGCGTTTCTTTATCGAAGCGACCTGCTCGCAGGTGTTGCGTTAAAAAAAAAGGAAGAAATTGATTACCCGTGATTTAAAACTGGACGTAACATCCAGGACGATGACGAGAGTCATCAGGATGTCGTCCACGAAACAACCTTTTTTCGTGTGAAGAATATTTCGAAATATGGAGTGGTTCTCGCGTTGCGTTTGTGGCTCGAAGAAGAAGGATGACGAAGCGGAGGATAAAGAAGAGAAGAAGCCGAAGGAGAGTGTGAAGAAAAAGAGCAAAAGGAAATCGAAGATCTCGGAGGAGGAATCTTCCTCGTCTCCGATCTTCACCGTTTCCGTGAACAGCGATGGACCACGGACGGTGGACGAGGTTAGAAAGAAAATCGTCGAAGTAAAAGAAGATGATGAGAAGGAGAAGGAAGAGGATCGTCGCGTGTCGTTGGAAAGAAAAGATGAAAAAGTGAGGGGAACGTATGATCGAGATAATACCGAGCTTCCTACCAGCGAAGATCTCTTCGAATCTTGGACAGCGAACGAGGAAAGGCTTCGATGTCAGAACGGTTTCGATAGATCGATCGAAGACGAGGAAGAAGATCACTTGGTGGGACATCGCGATTCTAGCGTCGACGAAGACGATCATCGGTACAGTGACGATTCCTTGAGCAAAGATTCCTCGAAGGATTATCGATCTCTCGACGATGAGATCTATGAAAAATCTTCCAGATCCACCGCGACGTCCCTCGGCACGTCCAGTCCAGGATTCGAATTATTCGCCGGTGAAAGGCAGGACGATACGTTTTCGGAGAACTCGCTAAACGTTTCCCGTGGCCGGAGGAACGAGGAGAGAATATCTTCGAGGATCAACTTCCCTAGCAAGAGTTCTTGTAACGGTTACGATGTTCGATCGAGGAGCCAAGAGAAATCTTCGGCGAAGAGGACTAGAATTAAGCGAACGAAATTGAACGAGACTCGGTCTAGCTCGTCGGCTTGGAACGAACCTAAACAGAAGTGCGAGGAAAATGGAGAAGCTAACAAGTTCGGATTGGGGGAGTCACCTGGGACGTTCGATAAAAGGGACTTTAAGAGGAAGATGAACTCGTGCAGCTTTGAAGTGCACCTTTACGACGACGACACGCGTCAGACGGAGAGGAAAGATAAAAGGGATGGGTCCATGATACCGAGACTTTCGTCTCACAATCGGCCCAAGAAGGAGATCGATCGTGCTAAATTAGAAAAGGAAGAGAATGGTACATGTCGTGTATGATAAATGAATAAATAAATAAATAAATAAATAAAGATCAATCGATAAACAAACATGAGAATTTCTAGAGTAAATAAATTTACGTGTGAAAATGATTTCAGTCTTTGAACAATTCGCGAATGTCACTTCACGTTAGATAACCTATTTTTCTTTTTTCTTTCAGGTCGCGTTCATTCCGCTATCGTCTCCGGTGTCAATTGGGAGCAACGCACCGTAACTGTAGAATGGTTCGAAAGAGGGGAAACCAAAGGGAAAGAGGTAAGCCATTGTGAAAGAAGCGCGTACGTAATCGTCGGTGCATCCGTTAATTTTTAGTACGAACGGTGCATATTTGATTTTCTAACGAAATCCTCGACTTTCCTTCTAGCGGTCTTCGTAGTTCGCTGAATTTCGTTCGGGGGCGTGTCGCTTAATTCGACATTGAATTACGCGCTCGATTAGCGTCACTGTTAATCGAAAGGGACAATTCGCTTTCGTGATCACGGTCAAAAAAAAATAGTTTTACGTAATATTTAATGATATATATGTAGGTGCAGATATATTTATATAATAGACATACCGATATATAGATATATGTACATATATATGTATAGACATAGATAGTAAATTAATCAAACGAAGAATTTTTTTACATAAATATCGCATATTTGACATTAGGATATATTGCTAAACGATATCTGATGATATCACCATAGCAACAATAATCAACAACGTCACACGTATACGAGGCGTGATCTCGAACGCGTTTCGACTCCGTTCTTCTTAAATACCGTGGCGCCACTGTATTAATTAATTACGAGAGATCGAACTATCGCTTTTTGCAATTTATGAAAATTCGATCCTCGGCATCCTAGGTCACGGTTATTCGCTCTATTTTTGAGACGGAGCTTATGCAATAGCAACGAACGCAGCAGCATGCACCGTTAATGGGAACGCGAGTCTATTTCCGACAGGCTTCAAAGCCACTTCGACGTGATTTCTACCGGGCTCGTTAGCGCTTTTTAACTAATTTCTTTCGGTGTACGTACGTTCGAATGATTTTTTAAAGAGAAGAGGATTTCGTTTCCCTATACATACCCCTATACATATTAATTACTTCATAATGACGTGTCAGCCGAGTTTGATACCACGTCGGAAGGTATAATAATAAAGATTAGAAGATAATTCGAATATCTTTCCAATAAAAATCGATCATTTCATTCGATCGATCTTCGTTCGTTTTAGGTGGAGATCGATGCGATCCTCGCCTTGAATCCCGAACTGAATCAAAAGACGATGCCACCACCGCAGATGAACAGTCTTATGTTAGGACCAAAGGCTAAGGTACGATGTAATTTATTATCAGTTTAACCAAAATTCGCGTAACGCATCTATCTCCTTTATTCCGTGTCGTCATTACGTAAATTCTTTTTTGTTTTTTTGTTAACAATGAAATCGATGACAGACGATGAACGATGTACGGTTTGAAAATTATTCGTCGAAAGGAACGAAGTAGCCATTTATTATCGACTAAGAATCGAATTCTGTTTACCCGTTGCCCAGGATACGCATATAACCTCTTCCGAAAAGAATAACGTGGCTCTCCTCGTTAAAACGGCGTCAGAGACCGGTCGTAGGCATGTTCCAGTACATGTACGTTCTTCAGGTACGATCGTTCGTTGTTTCTGTGCGTTAAATATTTAAAATTTTTCGCCGTTCGTCTCTTGTAATCGTGAAAAGTACTTGTACGGTTTCTTTCCATCCTACTTCCGGTCTCTTGCGTACGCGGAACAATAAGAACAATAATAACAATAATAATACCTAATAACAACCATAGAGAAATAATAACTTTAATAATAGAAAATCGAAATTTAACCAGTGTTCGTTTCGCGTAATACTTCGTTACCTTTCTTTCTTTTTTTTTTAATACATTATTTAAAAGAAATAACCCATTAATTTATACCGCCCGACGGAAGTTACACAAAGGAGAGATTAGTCTAAATTTTTTATGTAACTCCAAATGACACATCTCGCAAGCCGGCGGCACCGACACGAGAAAGTAACAACGGAGTGAAACGTTCCAAGATTCATTCCTCTCTTATTTCTTGTATTTCTTTTGATTTTTTTCTTCTTGATTTTTTTTTCTTCTTCTACTCGCAAATCGTCGTCGAAGTTACGCGCGGTTCCACATTCGTGCTAACTAACATCGCAACATCTTTTTTCCTCCATGGACGCTGCTCTCTTAACGACGGACGGTGTGTATCGACATGGATTTGGATCATCGACTCTGGGGATTCGCTCGGAAAAAACCGAAAAAACAAACAAACAAAAAAACACGAACGAAACGAATCCCACGAAAAAAATCATCGTCCCGCCTGGCGAAAAAAAAAACATCGATCCCTCCTCGATCCCTTCGATCTTTTTCATCGACCACTCGGACAACGTAATTCGTCCCATTTTGTTACCTACGCATTCTCTATCTCTCTCTCTTTTTTTTGTCTTTTTTCTCTTTTGCATCCCTTTTTATCGTCGTCCTTCATTTCACGTCGACCTCTTTCGTCGTTGTATCACCGCCGGGGTCCTCGAATCCGACGCGAGGGTAAAAAAATAATAAAAACGAAATAAATGTAAACGACGAACGACAAAACAGGATTCTTCCGGCGAGGAGGATGAGGGGGTTGACGAATTGGAGAACCAAGAAGAGGGTTCCCTCGGACGCCATGGCGGTCACACCGCAAGAAACGGCCTCACATCGGCAACGCTTCCTGTACGAGTCACATCTCGTCTTTCGGTAACGCGCACTCCTACCCCTAACGTTTGACAAAAGCAACTTCCTTGATCCTTTGATCCTTCATTCGTCTTCTCCAAATTCTCTTTCTCTCTCACACACACACACATACACACACTTTCTCTTTCTGTTTTATCACGAAAGCACATTCTATCAAATTTATTTCACGGCCTCTCGTTCAATAGTTCTCCTAATTTTATTATCACCGGATTGGGTACTGGATTTTCTCAGAGGCAGCGTACACACACGAGCAAAAATAATATGTATCATACACCAGGCTTTAAAGAAGTAACGTACCGAAAAGTATGAGAAAGAAAAGAACGTAAAAAGAAAAAGAAAAAAAGAAAAAAAAACGTGGACGTTCGTTTAAAGCACCGGGGGTCTCTTTCTTTCGGATACAGTATTCTTATTACTTGTGTAAAGTTCATTGCTTTGCTTTTCTTTGCAAGGGGGCACGAAACCCGTTCCATTAGTATCTCTCTAACATTTTCTTCTCTTTGTTTTGCAGTACTCTACGAGGCAGTCCATCCCAGTAAAAGGTACGTTCGCAAGTCATCATCATCCTCGTCATCGTCATCGAGAATAAAGAGCCGTGAATTTTAGACCGTGAATCTTCCAAGTTTCGAGTCCTCTCGCGCGAATATCGAGCGCGGCCGAGTTTCGCGTTGCAAAGACACGTTCGATAAGTCAATTCGGTAGCGAGCGTTATATAGTCACGGTTTGTGCGCCGTCGTTGTTCTTTACTTAGGAAGAGAAGCCTACTATCGCGAACACGGTAGCGTATGTTAGTGTGTAACGCGCGTGGTCGCAGCTATATAGTCGCGCATACACGGAAAAGTATCGATATTCGTAGTCTATACGCTAGAGCACAAGGGCAAGGACCCCGGTACTCTCAGTGCGGTGTATACACCAGTAGCGGTCGAGCGCTTCGTTCGGTGCTCTCCATTTTTCTTCTCCAAAGGGTTCGATAAGTTTATTAAAAAGAAGAAAAAAAAAGCGAATAAATTTTGCACGATCATGAGATTTGATCCTCTACTGTATTGTTTCAAAAGAAGAAACAAAGTCGTCAATGAAAGATCTAGAAATGACGATCAGATATCACAGTTGGAGATCAGTGATGGTAAGACGCGTTTATTCGTTGCTTCGGAAAGTATTACGGACGTTCGGGAGTTTGTTAGAATCAGGAAGAGTTACGGTATTCTGAACGATTGTTTTCTCATTTTTGTTTCCCTTCATCGAAACGATAATAAAATCTAGAAATTGAAATAATTTCAGCAAACACGAGACAGACAACGCGACAGACAGGTCGGCCGACGAATATTATGGCTCCTGTATCTTCGGTGAACGGTCATGGCGATTCCGTTTCTGGCCTGACGGGAAGACGAGAGTTGGAGAACATACCGCCAACACCGATACTGCCGTTAAACGTTACAGCTCCCGGTCAGATCAAGCAAAAGCAAAGTCAACTGCAACAGCTGCAACAACAACAGCAGCAGCAGCAGCAGCAGCAACAACTACAGCAGCAGCAAGCTCAGCAGCAGCAGCAGCAACAGGCGCAAATGGAAAATGGTAGAGGTAGACGATCCAACGTCGTGAAAGAGGTGGAAAGACTGAAGAAGAACAGAGAGGAAAGGAGGCAACGTCAGGCCGAGCTCAAGGAAGAGAAAGAAGCTCTAATGAATTTAGATCCGGGCAATCCTAACTGGGAATTTCTTGCTATGATCAGGTCAGCTTCGTGAAAGTTTGCTAAATAAAAAAAAAACGTCAACGTTCGTTACGTTTTCGAAGCAATCGAAATATCCGTTTATTTGTATTTTTTAGAGAGTACCAGAATAGCATAGAATTCAGGCCGTTACGAGAAACCGACGCCGTCGAGGACCATCAGATTACCGTATGCGTTAGAAAACGACCGTTGAATAAGAAAGAAGTTACACGGAAGGAGGTCGATGTGATAAGCGTGCCGAGCAAAGACCAAATGGTAGTCCACGAACCGAAAGCCAAAGTAGATTTGACCAAGTACTTGGAGAACCAGATCTTCAGGTTCGATTACGCCTTCGACGAAACGTGCAACAACGAGATCGTCTATAAGTACACCGCGAAGCCGTTGGTGCAGACAATTTTCGAAGGTGGCATGGCGACGTGCTTCGCTTACGGTCAAACCGGGAGCGGAAAAACGCATACCATGGGCGGTGATTTTAATGGGAAAACGCAGGACTGTAAAAAGGGTATTTACGCTATGGTCGCGAAGGATGTCTTCAAGTGTCTCAAAATGGCGAAATATCGGCCGTTAAATCTCGTTGTCTCTGCTAGTTTTTTTGAAATATACTCTGGCAAAGTGTTCGATCTTCTTGCGGATAAAGAGAAACTGAGAGTCTTGGAGGATGGAAAACAACAGGTACGTTCGACGTTAACGAGCTTAATTCGATCGATCCCCCCCTCCCCCCTACGTATGGATTATTTGATTTTAGGTTCAAATAGTAGGATTAACGGAAAAGGTCGTGGAAACGTGCGACGAGGTATTAAAATTGATTCAACATGGAAACAGTGCTAGAACGAGTGGTCAGACCAGTGCAAATTCCAATTCTTCGAGGTCACACGCGATATTCCAAATTATAGCACGAACTCCAGGTACGCATAAAGTACATGGGAAATTTTCTCTCATCGATCTTGCTGGAAACGAAAGAGGTGCTGATACTTCGTCCGCGAACAGACAAACGCGTGAGTTGGAGCTTTTCTATCGGATCATTGTTTCTTCCTGCAGCTTAGCTAAAAATTGACATATATTTTTATAACTCGACAGGTATGGAGGGTGCTGAGATAAACAAGTCCTTATTAGCATTGAAGGAGTGTATTCGCGCGTTAAGTCGTAAAGGAGCACACTTGCCCTTCAGAGCGAGTAAATTGACTCAGGTATTAAGGGACAGTTTCATCGGCGAGAAATCCAAAACGTGTATGGTTAGTAAAATAGATTTTTTTATGGTGTATACGTCGAACGCGTACCACGTTGAAAATTCGATATAACAATTATGCTAATTACAGATAGCGATGATCAGTCCTGGTATGAGCTCTTGCGAGCATTCGTTAAACACGTTAAGGTACGCGGATAGGGTAAAAGAATTGGCTGCAACCGATCCAACGGAGATAAAAGTTTCATCCACGGACGATGATCGAGGGCTGAAGATAGAAGAACAGGCTAACAATAGCGTTCTGTCGGACAGTGATTTAGCGCAACTTCGATCCTTGAATGTGAGTGGCGCAATTCTTTCTGTCCGTATTGAAATGCAAACGAGAGAAATATAGATTTTAGTTAGCAAGCACCGGTAGCCGTTAACAATGAGATGGATTACTTAAATATTTTAGGAAGGTGAACTTTCGCAAGACCTCTATACTTTCCACGAAGCAGTTTCTGCTCTACAAATATTAGAAGAGGAGGTATTGGATACGCACAAAATGGTAATGGACAACACGACCAGATTTCTCAATGAGGCGCACAGCGTTTTCAGTGCAACTCACGAGGTGGACTACGATCAAGAAGGTAAGATTTTTCTTTACAATAATCTGCACGCTCGTTTTTATGCGCTTACAAGAATGCTTCCAGAATTTTGTTGTCTTCTCTTTGATGTATTCGATGGTTTTTCTTTGATAGAATATAAAAAAAGAGCGTTGATTAGTAACGAGATAGACATTACGATGTACAAAGTGTGTATCGTTTTAAAAGTTTGTGCATGATATGTGTTTATATATACAACATGTTTATGTTATTAAAGGTAGTCATGCACTTGCTTTTTGTAACGTGCAAAAGATCGTTTAGAATCTCACACCTTTTACTTAAGAAAGAAAGTATATTACTCCCAACGTCATAAAAAAAA
>JAIFRP010000038.1:376600-392828 GCA_032403825.1 Odynerus spinipes | reverse complement strand
AGAGAGAGAGAGAGAGAGAAAGAGAGAGAGTATCGTCAACGAGTTCCGCGATGCAGTTTCTTCGCGTACTTTTACTAGAATTTTGGAACTCGTTCGTTCTCCTCGTCGGGCGGTGTTCGTTCGTTCAAGCAAGAACGTTTAAAAGGTGTATCGTAACTTCCGCATCGATACGATGAATAAACATTGCGAAGATATCACGAATTTTCCACCGCTGAAGCACGCCGCAGCGTGTTTTACCGATTTATTTTGTTCTTTTCCAAATGCTGTGATAGACTCTTATCGATTGCATTGTTTTCTTCGCTGTGTCGGTGAAGGTGTTGTTCCACCGTTCGAGTAACTTTTTATTAATCGTATCCTCCCCGAAACAAAGTGAGCCGTATCAAAAGTTTGGAGATAGTCCTCGCTTCGTGAGAGATAGATATATATATATATATGATGAAAAGAGAAATAATAATAAAAGTAAATAAATGCGAAAATGCTGGTACTCTGGGTCGTGATAGCGTGGTTGGTGAAACGCAACGCGTATGTACCGTACTATAAAAGCTAACCAACTAAAAACCCGCCAAGGTGTGATGCGTATAAAATTAACGATCTATTTAAAGGGTATATTATAACCGCTAAATAAAAAAAATGACAAAACAATAAAAAAAGAAATAAAGATGCATTACAAAAGATTTTCGTTTCGTTTAAAGAAGACGCAGGACGTTCGATGTGTTGTCAAACGATTTCGTTTATAAAATAAGTAAAAAATCTCGTCGTTATTATTATTGCAACTTGTTAGAGAGCTACTATATTATAAATATACGCATGAGAACGAGAATGAAATATAGGTTTCATGGAAGAATTAGGTTACTACGGGAGAGAGAATGCGGCATCGTGTGCGCCAAATCGATATCGACTTTAAAAAGCGCTCTTAGAGAAGGAGCTTTTCGTAAACGCGCGAGAGTGCATTGTCTCTCCGCCAAGACGAAGACAAATTTTAAGGTATTAATTAATGTACGAAAGAATGCGGCAAGATGGGAAACGATGTTCCTCTAAGTTTGAATGAAACATGTTTTTTTTTGTCGAAGAGGCATGATTACGCGTGGAGTACCACGGTGTGAACAATTTTTTATCAGTAATATATGATTTTAACGAGTATATAAATTCTATTTATCGATCACTTTTATTTTTCTTTTTTCGCTCTTTCTCTTTCTCTCTCATTCTCTTTATACCTCTCTGTCTCTCTCTCTCTCTCTCACTCACTTTTTTTCTCTCTCTCACTCTCTCTCTCTCTCTCTCTCTCTCTCTTTCTTTCCTTATCTTTTCAGCATTATTAATATTTAGTATTTATCGAGCGTTGGTCCTGTTTCCAATTAGGATCTTTGCCGATTTAAAATGAACTACTAAGTCGTACGTAGACGAGGGTCTATCGAATATATGCGAGTCAGTCATAAGATTTATGCTTATAATACCAAAATCAGATTATCGCTAGGTAAATATATGTACACATGTATTCACGCAACACGCAAACACGAAGACACACGTACACACAAAGAGCGCATTAACTTACAATTAGTACGTTGAATTAGATACTAAGCGTATTCTCATGGGGGACCCAGTGTACTATCGGATTAAAAAAAGCCTTAGTATGACAGTTCGAAAGAAAATATGAAGTAAACTTAAATACGGCGATTTACACGTTATATATTAAGCGATACTCGTGATTAAACCAAATAACGACTGATTTCAAAAGTATAACAATTTAGATAATAATAAAAAAATCGCACGGCGGTGATCGATACGGTCGGTCGAAGCGTTTTAGTTTTTTTTTCTTTTTTTCACTATTGATAACGATCGAAATATATACATATATATATCGAACTTTTTATTCTTTTTTTTTCCTCTTTTATATCGTGTTTCTTCTATAAATGGAAGTATTCTACTAAAACATGCGCATTAAACTCCGAAGAAGAAATCTTCTTATATATTCCTTCGCTCGCATTATACTTATTACCTTGTCGCTCCAAGGCGTTATTTATTATTTTTTAAGAGCTTGTACAACGTAAACGTATAAAGAAACCGAGGCATGCAAAAAGGGTGGTGGCTTTAACTTAAACGCTAAGGCAAAGAAACGAGATTTTTTCATTGTATAGTCGGAGTCATTCGGTTTAGAGTCCTTTGAAATTCCACTCGCAAAGAATATACTAAATACTTTTCCACTAAAATGTGAAAATTAACTGTACCTCTGAAAACCTCTTTCTACAAAAATGTTTATATAATATATCGGCTTTGAAAATCATGAGAGTTGATGTGGCAGAAAAAAAAAGTTAAGCTGCATGAAGTTTAGTCGTCTGCTTTAAATATTGATGAACGAATTTATTATAATTAACCGAGTGTCGAATTTCGGTTTAAGTAATGGGTTTTAAATTCGGGTTAAATAAATACATCGGATGATGTATTTTCCAAGTTTTTAAATCTTACAGAGCTTACCACTTCAAAGTTGATAGTTTCCGACATTTTTACCATCATGTATGTACTTTATATAAAAATTAACTTAGAAGAGTTTTAATGTCGTAATCGACTAAAACCAAGGAACTACGATTTAAATCGATGTATGTCGGTAAAACAGTGTGTTTTGACAGAATTGGTTCACGACTTTGTCGATAGCTGGCGACCTCGTAGAAATGCAGGGCTAAACCTAGTATTTCGAGGGCCCGGATCTGTTTGTCCACCTCTGCATAAAATGTTCTATTTTTATTAAACATGAAAATACATATTATTCATACATGTCAGTGTTTATTTATTTTGCCTACTGATGTAATGTAATAATGTAGGTATTGTTTCCACCCATTCTCAATGCCGTATCATATAACTTAGGATTATTCGTAAAACAAGATGTTTAGACAGAGCGAAGGATCGGCTATATAAAACAGCATAATTACAATTTTTGGAAAGAAGCGTTTTATGTATGTACAAGTAGTGGACGTATTGACGATAAAAGCTTACTAGCGAGAAATGTTAACGTTTTATTTTTTATAATCAAATAATTAATAAATCAATATAAATCAAAGATGTTCGTATAAGAATATTTGTGTAAGAAAATTCTTTGATTATGCATCATTGGATCGCCACTTGTGTTAAAATCCCTAATATTCCTAAAAATATATAAAACAACAACAAAATTTTAACCTATACCGAAAAATTTCGAAAGTGAAATTGTATTTCATTTTGATTTATTTAAAAAAAAAGATATTCTTTTTGGTCCTCCAATAATCTTCCAATAAGCCGTCTGATATTCACATGGGAAAAGCCTTTCTATATAGAAGTATAAGCTTTGCAGTTCACGATAGATCACGAATGACGAGTATAAACGAGTTTCCTGTCCTGACAGTAGTGATTATTGTATTTGTGAAAAAAACGAATTCAACATAGTTTACTAAACTTGATCGTCATATGAGTTGCTTTTTGAAAAAAGTATTTAATAATTAAAATACAAAAATTATTTTTATTAAAAGAAAGTTATACTAGAAATCTGGTAACATATAAGCGTGTATGTGTCCAAATGGCTTGGCTGTCAGATATTACAGATAAGGTAGAGGATTTATTGAACAAGATAGATAAAAATAGTGCAACTGTCTTGAACAGTGACTATTGGAAGCGGTAAATATTAATGCTTTTTTATTAATGAAGTAGTATACATTTACATCTAAAAGATAAATATAAATATTACTTTTGTTTATTGAACATTTTATATAAGAATGCTTATGCATATTTCAGTTACGATAATAATATTATTACCAAGTCTTCCTTGGAATCTTCAAAACAATTTACACACGAAGAAGATTTTCTCAAATACCTGAATACATCACCCGAAAGTTCAACAACAACGGTAACAGAATCTAAATTGTCATCATCAAAATCACCATTGTTAATGGAACAATCAACGAATCATACAGACTCCGTAATAGAATTATCAATTCAGAGTAATGAACTAAGTCCAGAAAACGCGTACAATCATGAAAATGGAATTGACAATGAAAATCATAATCCGGAAAGTGATCTACAGGTTGTAAATACACATTTAAGAAATCAGATACATAGATATAAAGATAATGCTCAGGATTCACAAATGATACAAAGAATATCAGATAATGGTAATAATTCTTTGTTATTATTTTAGATTAATAATTTCTTAAGTATCAATTAGCGATGTATGTGGTATTTTAATAAATTCTAAATGGCTATCTTCTTTATTTTATATCTAGATCATGCTTTGGAAATTGCTGAAGCAAAGTACTCGTATGACTCAACATTGCCACCGGTAGATAATAATGAATTAATGACTTCGTCTGATCCTTTATTAGAGTCTTCGTCTGAAATGTTAACAGACCATCAAAAACAAATTGTAATATTAAATAATAAGTTGCAGTCTTTAAGGACTACAAATATACAAATGTTAAAGCAAATGTCAGATTTACAATCTGCTCTTGGTAGAAGTAGGTTGGAGTTACTTTCTACCAGATCTGAATTAGAACAGCACAAAGCACGAGCTTTGAGAATACTTCAAGACAAAGACAAACTAATAACAGAATTAAGGAGAAATGAGTTTACAGGCATGGATGATACTACACTCATGGAATTGAATCAGTTGAAGTAATTAACAAAATTATGAAGCTTTGTTAGTAATAAATGATTATAGAATAAATACTAAATATATTTAATTTTTGTATGTTGAAGGCAAGAAAGAGATGTTCTCAGAGAAGAAAATCAACAAACGCACGAACAATTAAGAATGGTGCGTGATGAATTAAGCAATAGCGATCTTAATTTAGAAAAAATGAGACAAAGATACAATGAAATAAATCTGAAATTTCAAGAAATCTTTACAGCCGAAAGACAAAGAAGACAAGATGCAGAAGAAGTTGCAAGGTTACATACAGAGGTAAAATTTAATATACAAACATAAATGTTTGAAATAATACAAATAAAAAAGTCATAAAATACATCTGTTTCAGGAGATAAGATCTTTGAAAGATGAATTGGCTCGTCAACGGAATAATTATACTATACAAATTCAAAAACAAGATGCAGAAATATCCAGACTTCGTATGCAATTGTCTGCAACATCTACACCAAACAGTGAAGTAGAATCCAGATTAGCTTCACTTACGCATACTTTAGTTCTGAAACAACAAGCACTAGAAAACATAACTACAGAACGTAATGCATTGCGTCTTCAGCTTGAAAAACTAGAGGTAAATTCAATAGAATGTACATAGAAATGGTACCTTCTTAAATTATAATAAGGTAAACATAAATACGTTTTTTTTTGTATCAGCACGAGTTTAGAACTGCTATAGGAAATTCCAACAGAAATGTAGCATATAATAATATAAATGATAACGATGACGTAAAGACACAAGTTCCTACGTTTTTAATAGAAACACCATTTGATACTGGTGTAACTAGACGAGTGAAAAGAGCTTATTCTTCATTGGATGCTATCAGCATTCGTACTGGAGTATTTTTGCGACGATATCCGCTTGCAAGAATTTTGGTGCTTATTTATATGGTCAGTATATAATCAATTTTACTTCAATAAACTATAATTTGTAAATATATATTATAAGAAATATGAACACAAATAATAAAGATACTACTTATTACAAATATTCACTAATTTTAGTTTATATTTCATAGGCATTACTTCAATTCTGGGTCCTTGTGGTACTCTTTTCACAATCACCAGAGGCACATTGATATTTATTAATTAGTTAAAAATTGCTGCTATTATTTTTATATAGATGTTTTGCAGAAAAGTTAATCAAAGATATCGAATTTTGTAAGTGTCTTATAATTATGCAAACTATTAATTATCCTTAATTATATTATATGTAAATAAATCAAATACTATTAATATATAAATAAATCCTAGCTCTATTGTTATAAATGTTCCCTTTTATAAATAGTTTTAATTGTAATAGACTAAAAGTTGGAAAATATAAATTTAAGAGGTAACAAATAAACTAGAAGGTCACTACAAACAATTATTAGTAGATATATTTAAATTTTAAATGTCTCCTCTCGACGTATCACTTCGCCATCTGGTTTGCCCAGTATAGAAATAAAATAAAGAGGGATATGTGAGTTTTTAGTGACATGGATATATTTGTTGTATATTGCGGTATTTTGCAACCTAGTATTTATTCAGTTTCTACATATATCAAATTTGTAATAACTGATTAGTATGGAAATACACGATAGCTGTAATGTATATTGCTTTATCTTTAAATAAACGGATTGTAACATGTATTTTTGACATAACCTAAATGCACAAACATTGGTAAAATATAATTGTATATTACCTGGGTCCTGTCAAAAAGTTTATATATACCAATATAAATAATGAGTTCTCACGGTAAAGCGGAAACTGAAAGATTAAAAAAAAATTTAGAAGAACAACTTGATAGACTAGTACAACAATTAGAGGATCTGGAAGAATGCAGGTATAAGATGAAGGATACATTTTTATTCTTTTAGTTTGGTCAATTGATAATAATTAATTTCGGTTTGCCTGCAAATATTTATGTTAAAGTGTACACTTCAACATAGACTATTATTGTTATCTAGAGATGAAATGCCTAATGAAGAATATGAAGAAGCTAAAGAAGAAACGATGGAACAACTTCGTGAATTGAATGAATCATTACAAAGGATGATTTCTGGAGATATGACTCTTGTCAATCAATTTGGAGCCATGCAATTGGTATATGAAGATATTCGATTATAAATGATAATGTAATTTATCAGATTTATAGGATTATAACATAAATAATATGATATAGGCAACACAAGCAGCAATAAGCGCAGCTTTCAAGACTCCTGCAGTAATTCGGATGTTTGGAAAACGTGAACCGGATCAACTTAAAGAACGTCTTTCTCAAATTGAACGTGACATAAAGCTTGGGAAACTAAACAAAGATGCTGGTGATAGATTACGTGCTGAAGTACTGAGTGCTTTGAGACATCTTGGTGAAAAGCTGGATCCTATAGACTTACAATTGTTAGAGAAACTCTCTTTAAATATCATAGATGAAGCAAGTTATATACAAGTAACTGAAACTGCAGAAAAAGGTCAAATGGCTTTAGCAGTGGTTGGTCAAGAAGTTAGAGCTAATCAAAGTACCTAAATTTTCTAATTACAGCTTGTATCTAATTACAGCAAGTATATTATATATACTTTCTGATGTATCCAGATATATCAATTTTTAAAATAATACTAATACAGACAGTTGAGTAAAATGTGTTTTTTCTTTAAATATGATGCTAAATTGTTTATTATTTATTTATTTATTGCCAAGGTATTCAATTGACAACCTTTTTGTTCTTAAACCCTAGTATATTCTTGAAAGAAGAGGTAAATGTAGATCCGTTAGACTCTCCATGGCCCTCTTTCATGATGTATGCCCTAGCGGGCGATTCCAGAGAAAGGGTCGGGAAGAGGCGGTTTCCCGGAATTAGGACTGGGGGCCAACGTAGAGGTTTTGTTCCAACATATTGAAATAGTATGTTCTAACTTAATTTTGTATATACACAGTATTTTTTTACGAAATTGATATATTACTTTTTTTATTCAGGAACCCTGTGATTTATTAAATATAGATTATTGCTTAATGTTATATGGTATTCAAATTATTAAAAGGATGATACAAGAAATATGAAAAATTCAAATAGTAAATCTGTATAATTAACTATAAAACCAAATACTTAAATGAAATTATAAGTAATTTGTTCATAATAATATAATTATAATACAAAACTAACAGTTTGTATAAAAAAGCATAAATTGTGATTCATTTTTATCTTGAAATCAATTATAATGAAATATTATATTATACAAAAAATAAAAAATACCAACATTTTTTATACACACCATATAAAAAGAGTTTATAGCTTATGTCATTCAATACAAAGAGATATGGTTGAGAAACATAAATTCATCCATAAAAAAAAATTACTTCCATATAAGAAGGAAGTATATAAAGGCATAGTAGAGTAGTGTCAAGAATATATATTACTGTGCTTCTACAAATTTCAACAAAAAACATGATGGTTCTCATAGCTCCATGATAAATTTATATTGTATTATTTATTGCACCTCCTACTTAAACTAACGTTTACGCCGACAAACTCTTTTATGTTCACGTTGCCAATGAACCTGTTGACAATCAGTACTGCAGTAAGCTGTGTTCCAGCAGCAATGGTATATTGCTTCAGCTTCGCAATTGTAACACTGTAATAATAAATGTCAATTAAAATTTATTATAACATAATCCTACCAAAAAAAGATATTGTTTTTTTCTATTGAAACAGATTAAAGATTTCTACTTGACAAGCTTTCCTATAGCAAAGATTAACAATTATGCATATATGTAAAATTAATACCCATTGCTTTTTTTTAATTTCAGATATAATCTGCTGGTGCCTATCAGTTAATTGTCTCAACTCTTTAGCATGTTCTGCTTGAAGTCTTTCCAATTCTCTGCATTTGTCGAGTTCCAATTCTCGTCGTAATTTTTCTAATGCTGTTGTTGTGGGTTGTTCAGAAGTCCTACGTTCTCTTTTTATCTGAAATTTCGTTACCACGGATATTATATCTCATAAAAAAGATATGTTAAAACAGGTATAATTTCTTAGTTAAATATACCTTTGCTGGTATCACCTCTGTTTGAATTTGTTCTGTTTGCACAAGAACACATTTAGATCTTGGTTCTTGAGAACTGGATGTAACCATATCTTCTTGCGATCCTTCCTTCTTTAAACCTTGTGGACATGTACTGGATATTTCTCTTGTAGGTTCATCCTCTGCTACTGCTAAATGTGGCACTTGTCTTTCTTCACTTCCGGCTTTACTTTTTGGAGACTTACTTTCTTTGGTTTCTTGAGATGCTGGTATATCTGCGTGACCGTCCGTACTTAAACGTTCGATTTTAACTCTCAAGTCCTTTATAAGTCGTCTTGCCGAGGTGCTGCTCTTTGAAGTTTCTTTCAGGTTTGCTGAATCAGTATTCCGAATTTTTGAAGGTTTGGGTCCATCACAGTCACTGTTATCTTCTATGTCTGGAACATTCTTGCCCAACTTCTGTAGTAAGTGTTGATGATGTTTCAATTCTTCAAAAGCTCTGTTCCATGCTGTTGATCTCTTTATCTATGAAATATTGATAGTAAATAGTACGAAAGAAGTTTATCATTGTAAAATTTGAACTGAAAATTAATGATAGGACAATTACTCGTATTTTTTTGTTTCCTTATAGGCATTACCTTCATTTCTTTCCACTTTCCCTTTTCCCGAAGGCTATGCAAGAATTCGTTGTTAAGATAGTTATATATCTAAGTGCAACAACAATTTCTAAACCGTTTTCTCTCGACTGTTCTCTCCTATCATGTCAGTGATATAATAGACTGTTAACTGCATGTAACCTAAACCGAGAATTTTCAAAGTGGTCGCGTAATAGTTCGCGTGTATAATCAAAGGATACCGAAAAGCATTTTTACCTGTAGGCTTTGTAAGCTGACATTAATTGGTCGAATAAAAACTTTCTCTATGTTGGCCCGCATGTGATGTCCTCCAAAGAATCGAACATCGTAGACATTGCCATTAATTTGCATAACCTTCGCTGGCCAGTAAGGGTAACCTTTCTGTTTGGCATATACAAGTTGATGCGGTGGGTTGCATGGTATACAGAACCACAATTTTTCAGATTTCTCATTCGATATCCGGTAGCAGTCTGCACAACGGCGAATTTCTTGAAGATCGTAACAGCAATCTTGGTACATTTTGTTGCCCATTTCCCCAATTATACTGTGAGCTATACATAATTTAATAAAATAATAATTTTATAAAATACATAATATAAAGATACATGTTATAACTTTCAAAGATCAAATATTGTACCTCCATGATATAAAAGAATATTATGTAGAATATTATGTGCATCTGCTTGAAATTCCATCAAATTATTGTATTCATTTTTGTTCGTCTTAGAATCCATGATTGCTAAGTCCATATGTTTTTTTATAAGAATACTGGGGCGCCATGCATCTTCACCTTCGCTTACCCAAGTAGGTCCAGAAAAACCACTTTGTGGTGTAATAACAGGATCATTATTAAAGACTATAGTACGATTTGTAATCTCTGGTGGTAATTTTGCTTTTAAATGACCACACGTAAAACTAAGTATATGGTTGAGATCAGCTTTATCTACATACATATCACTGTTTATTTTCTGAAAAATATTGACATATTTCTATAATCTATTCATTTTTATATTTCAAGTTGAATATTTGAAAATATTTGAAAATTATTGTTATATTAACCTCACAAAAATCACAGATTTGTGATTTTGTATTCGTAGGCACATGACAACTAGGATGATATACTCTATGACATTGTTCACAGCACTCTACCAATCCAGCTTTCTGACATTTGTAACAGTACCAATCATGATCACTATTTTCTATTGGATCTACTGGTAATCTGTAACTTTCTTGTTCAATGCCTGCTTTTGTTGGTACTTTTTTCAATAAAACAAGGCCGTCTTCCACAGCTTTGTTCAATTCATCTTGAGCTTGCTGTTCTGTAATTCCATAAACACGTGCCAAATGCCGTACCATCCGATCATTACTAGGTAAACTTCTTTGATGTACTGTAATTTTTATGGCATCCCATATGCGTTGAGTCATATAAGGATCTGTTCTCCGGCGTATGGACATGATTACAGATATTCACTGTAAATAAAAAAATATATATATAATGAAATTATTTTATTTTATCACGTAGGTCACTGATTTTATTTATAATATCATAAAATCTATCTTTTTTTAAATACTATTTACTAAAAAAAGTCATGTCTACTTGAATGTATATCTGGTATCAGACCCTCATATCCACTACCCACATACTATGACTCTGGCAGTAAAATCATGTTAGTTTAATGTAGCTGTTCACCAGGTACAAACATTTTTTAGTGACTGTGTCTACACAAGTGTATTCTGATACAATATTATTTTTAAAAAAAAGAAAAGATAAAAAATTAATAGTACTTTTACAGTGAAAAAATGAACAACATAATTATAGGAATAGCAGGATATATGCTGCTACTTTCTAATGTTATTCTACTGATAGTACTTATAACAAAAAAATTTAATCGCCGGTCAGTGTCTTCATTTTATATCTTATCAACATCTGATATATTAAATTCAATACTTACAGCAATAATATTACTTATAAATCATGTTGACATTACTGCCAGAGCAAATTATTTTCATAAAAATAAGTCAGTTTCAAGTATGGATACCACAGATAAGTATTCAAATACATTTCTTCAATTTTATGAAACATATAATAACTTATCCGACTCAAATTATTTTAATCAAACATCATGTAACGTTAAAAATGTATTGATGCACAATGCTATGTTTTTAATGCCTTTTACAAATGCATTTATATCCTTATTAATATTTTGCATACAATGTAATTTGAATGCTACATGCGTTAGTGACAGATATAAGGATTATTTGCAATTTCTGATGAAAATGACACAAAATCCAATTATAGATACAGTCAGCACAAATTCTAGAAATGAAGAATTAAAACCAGAGAAAAGCATATATAAAAGTATTGTAAATACTGCCAAAATAAAACACAAAATATCACAGTTCTTACAAAACATAAAATTTAGAAATATATCTGAAACAAATAAAGGCATTGTTGGAATGAGTGTATCAAGTCAATGGTTGATACCAATTTTTTGTACAGGTGTTTTATATTTTGCAGACTATCAAAACATAGGTATGGTCTCGCAAAATAAAAACACAGAGTGTATGTATGAAACACCTTTCTCTTTTTACAACTGCTTCTTAGAAGATGAAAAAATAATAGTCATGGATAATACACATTCAAAATTGTCAACAGTACCAATATATACTGACTATATTAATAATGGAAGTTCCATACCATTATCTAACCAAAATATAACTGAAAATCACATAATCTCAAAGGTATATGATATTATGTATCTTGCATTAAACCATACATATGATAATTTTAATAATTTGGAAACAAGTAATTTCAGCAATAATTATGAGTTATTACAAATAAAAAATAATATAAATGCAAGTATTATTGCAAATGATATTACAGATAACATAACTAACACTAATACTGAAACAAATTACAATGAATGGATAATGACAGATGATCATAATATTGAAAGTAATATGTCTACATTAGAAAATGTAGCAACTATCAAAGAAAATTATGAAGATGCTAACAAGATACTTGAAACTGTTATATTATGTTCTATGAATAAGTGTATTACGTCAACAAAATTTTTGAAATTGTACTTTCTTGTACTTATGTTCATAATGTACTTCTTACCAATTACGTTGTCATCCGTTTTACAAGTACGAGGTAAACTTGTGTGCCAAAATGTCTTGAGTAAACTGAAACAACAAAATTCAGCAGTGTATTCTATTTCACATAGGAACAGACATATGCAGCAAGATAGCAAAATATTTTGGAAAACTAAGTTACCAAGTGATTTACATTCCAGCAAAGAATATAATGATGAAGAACAAGGATGTAGTAGTACTGATATTATATCTGACCATACATACGATCATGATAAAATGTATGAAAATATATTGAAAAAGTCTATACAAGTTGAAAAATTATTTAAAATGATTAAAGCATCTTTAATAATTACTATAATTTTATGGACACCTATTTTTTTACAAGCTGCTCTCCAAGTATTTTTATGCATTTATGTATCAGCATGGATTACAAATTGCACATTTTTATGTGCTATATCTACATGTATTATAAGAAATATTTTTAATTTAAACATGATAAAGATACAAGAAATTCAAACAAAATTTGGCAAGAAAGAAAACACTATATACCCTAGCGAAGAAAGCGCCTAACACTTGACACTGATGCGTCATCTCGATATTACATTCTTTTTTCCTACGATTATCCTGTTATTATTATTAATCGTTACTTTATTCTAATATAATATCATTTAAATACATTAATTATAAATTGTTCCAATTAATTCATCGTATCCTTATAATTATGAGTTCATAAAGTAGAGCATGACTGTATAAATTAATAGGAAAATAAAATTAAATTTGACGTCATTCATCAAGTCCATTACATCATAAGATTTGTATAGCATTTTATCCACATAGCAGTAAACTTAAATTCTTCCAATATTTTATACTATTAAACTTACAAATTCACATTCCTCTCATTAAGATAATGGATGATCCTTTAGCGCAACGATTCTATTTGCAAAATTAAAAGAATATAGGAGTTTCAATTGTTTTGTCAAATTTAATAGTTAACGTAAATTTTTTTATATCCTTAGATTAGAACAAGGAAACTCTTATCGACGCCCAAGAATACCAAACAGAGTGGTAATTAAATGATAAAAGACGCGTACGAATACTGTGCGCACGTCACGAGTTTAACATAACCTCAATGATGCGCGCGCAACATTATAATCATAATTGTCTACCGATAACTTATTTCTTCGTGTAACTTCGTTAAAAATTTTCTAGCAAGACAAGAAAATAATTGTAATGAATCTGCACTTTCATACCATGAAAAGTTTCTTTCTTTCTTTCCACCATCAATCAATTCATTATAAATTATTAATGTGTATTTTCAAGGTATTTTTATTGTTGTTTGTTTGCACATAAAATTTCTTAATTTAACTTGAATTGTACACGTAATTTCATAAATAAACTGCAATTAAAACAATTCAAATTGATAATTTCCTAAATTGTAATGATACATCTTGATTTATAACAACATATATCTATTTCTCATTACTTCAAATTAGCAACGTTCGAAGTCATTTTCAAATAGTTCGAAAGACACTTTTTACGCCATTTATTTTTTCATGGAATTACCACCTGAAATAACCCGCATTATACCTCTTCTATGACTCATGTCAATTTATCGGTTGTTAAACCCATACCCACTCATAGTGTTCATGTTGTACTAATCATCGAGATTCGATGATTATATGTACGGTTAGTCATGTGCTTTTATTATTATATGTATATACCTCTTTATACGTAACTGGTATTTAATTGTAATCTGTATGTAACGAATAAAATGTAATAAGCTAATATTTTAATATTTACACTTCTCTAAATCAGGTCTTTAGTCTCCCATGTAGATCTTCCTCCAATGCAAAGTCCACCAGCGCAACCAACAGTGTAACACGGCCTATTACCAAATTCTGATCTTATACGTATACGAGAAATGGATGTATCTATTAAAAATTTTTCAGGAGGCCATTGATTATATTCTTCATCTTTATCGTCAGTTTCTTCGCTATCTTTGTCACGAGATTTAGCTTTTCGCGGATAAAACAGATCTTTGGGAAGTTCATCTCGTTCCGTTAGCATCGTACAAATTTGAGTTAAACCCATGATGGTTTGTGAGTTAGGCGGTAAATCTAATTCACTTGGTTCAGGCTTTTCATCGGGAAAACATACTCTTCTCTCTCTTTCCTGTGCTCTTATCAAACTTTCATCGGCATGGGGGACTCTGATACATCGAAATTCATCAGGGAACTTTTCGTTTTTAAATAGTAACGTTTTCTCGTCAATTGCGAATTCGATATTATTATAACTTCCGACACATAAAAGTCTTAAAAAGAGAGCTATCATTCCACACATCATACGTTCTTGGTCCAATAGAATAAATTTATTTTTAATCACATATGGTTTTGGCATGTGATAATCATCATTAGTTGCCATTGACACTTGATCGCATAGACAGCCATATAAAGAAATTTCTGCCTCGCCTAGGGGATCTTTGAGGACCTCGTATGGACATTTTGATATGCCTTTTACTTTATATACATCTAAAGTTAACAATGACGATCTCATTGCACTTATCAATTCAAGTGGATTCCTTGGAAATATGTGCAATTGCCCACAATTGAAGTTTACAATGCGAGTCTTTGCATCGCTAGCAATCTCTTTTGATTTTTCTTTTTTGGTTAGCTCAAATTCATTTTGAAAAATTCGAATTAAAGGAAAGTCAATGAACTTCAAATCAACTCCTAAATCAGTTGGTTCTTTTCTTTGTAACTTGTCGACATAAAGAGTCACATCACTCACAAATACTTCTACCATGTATAACTGTTCTTTCTTAGTCCCTTTACAATTGTCACTGGTCATGATAAATTATGTACTAATCATAGTATAAATAATGAGATTATTATGTTGTTGTTATTAAAATTTAGTAATTCATGATTACACCAAGCCAAAATAAAAACTATGTTTAACTATGTTTGGCCAAAATTTTGACAGATATACAAATACTTTCAACTGTTTTTATCGTATTGTCATTGTTTAAATCTTTCAATTTTAGAACATTCAAGAAACTATAGCAATGATAATAAAGCTATTGGTATTTACATATTAAGTTTTATATAAAATATAAATGTGCATATAAAATGTAATGTCTAAATATTTATACACAATGTACATAACTATGAAACCTATGAATTGTTATATTAATGTATCCTCAGATCGTATATATTCTCCGATATCTGCTTGATGAAAACAGATGGTAGTCATAGGGTCTGCATTCTTACAATCTAATGTGCCTTTAGCCATCACACCAAATCCCTGTGAATATTTAACATCAAAAACTTGTTAATATGTCTTATTGATATGGTAAATATTTTATCATTAAAATATAATATAATACATACCAAAGGTAAATCGTTCATAGAGAAAACAACTACACCTTGGTACTGTCCTGTATTTTCTGTTATACGACCTAAACCAGACTTTAAGACATGATGACCATATAGAAATTGTTGTTCGGCAGATGGTTTTACCCAAAGTTTATGCTTGAAATAAAACAATTTTAATTTTATTTTTATGTAATTATTAAAGGTGTACAAGAATTATGTAATTAAAATAAAAGACATCAATTATATTGAGTTTTACTTACTTGAGCATACGGTGCAAGGTAATGCAAAGCAGTGATATGCAATTTAAATTTTCCTGATTTTGTGAACTTCCCAAGGCATGTACCGAGACATACTAAATGATCTGGACTAACTGTACTTGCCAACGATAGAATCTTTTCTGAGACATAGTATACTCTATCTTTCTTTTCACGAAAGCAATAGATGCCATCTGGCCGATCTAT
>JAIFRP010000038.1:358726-376513 GCA_032403825.1 Odynerus spinipes | reverse complement strand
ACAAGTTTTGTTCTTTCTTCCGTCAATCGTTTCATATTTGGCAAAAATTAAATTTTGTGTCTGTAACTTTAGTATCAAACAATTAAATTTTACTGAACACAGCCACGATGCACGATATAAACACAAAAGCATGTGCCGGGACAGTTCATTTATCTGAACTAACCTCTATTACCAGTTACCATTTTCATGTTGCACTCTATATTACCGACAATTGAAGATCACAGATAATCAAATCATTGAGGAAAAAGAACTGATTGTTATATTATTTTATTGTTACACTTTTTTGAAGTTAGATTATAATAAATAAAAAGGCCTTTTTCTTCACATTATCAATATATTCATTGATTATTTTATTGTACGATTTAGTAAATCTGCCTTTTTTTTATAAACTATGGGATCATTTAGTTCTGATGCTACATATAGATTGATACTCTATACATGTACTTGAGAATATACTATATTTGGGAAAAAAGGATTTACCATTTTGATAGTGTCTTTTATACGATTTACAATTTTTTATATAATTTGAAGAAACAACTTTTGCTTGCGAGTTATATGCTTGTTTCATATATGTTCTCTTGTATACAAATTTACAGGATCATTACATACTTATAATGAAGTTCATGTTGCTTATAATAATATATGCATCCTATGACACGTTCTTAGAAAATTTTTTTTCCAAAATTGGATTTAAATGCAACAATGGTTTATAACATTTTTGTATTATACATCATCTATTATGCATCTACATACGCTGAGAATTTAGTTTTATAATATCTTCTACAAAATAATCTATTACTTTCAATTAATAATATAAGCATTAAACTAAATTTATTTAACGACTTACAGATACACATTGGGTATAGCTAATGAAAATATTGATAGAAAAGACATTAAAGCATGTTCTTATTTTAAAAGTGAAAACAAAAATATTTTAGCTAGTAAATATATAAATGTACACTTTAATATAATGCATAAAAAATTTTTTAATGTACAAGTATTTAAAAAGCTATAATATTATTATACATTTATGATTTAAAGTCAATAGCAATCAATTGTTAACATTAGAATTATAAAATAAGGTATTTATTAAAACTGTTATCAAACATTTATAGTAAGGCAGGACCCACTAGATGTTAATATAAAGTATAATGAAATTTCTTTGAAGATTAATACTTTGACTGCCATTAAATGAAATTACCGCAGAATACGTGTATAAATATAAATTTTTGATACAAATACATGTAAGTACAGAAAATTGAAATTAAGCAGAAAGGTAATAGTCATTATTTGTAAGCAACATTGTCATATGTGCGTATGTTCTATATCAATTCTTAAGTTTATAGATGTAATTTACCAACAATGTATCACATCTTTGTGTGTTCTGCCTTTTAAAGCTACTTCAAATTCTTCTGTTGGACGAATTTTTATGTTGATGTAAAAAACATGATAAAAACATTCAATGGAAAAATCAATCCCAACAGTCATTAAAAAACATTTGTACTGTTATATAGTCATAGTAAAAAAAGTATATTTATGTAATTATAATATAATTAAAATTGTAACAATTATTTTAAGTTATTATGTGAGAGTAATTCACTTTGTTTAATATTTGCTTTCCATTTTTAAAAGCTTTCAAATTATTTCTTTTATTCAATGAAACTGATCTTTATATCACATTTTTAAAAATGAATTTATTATATGTTTTGATGATGGAGCATTCATGTGTATTGCTCCCCTAACATTAATAAGCGAACTTATAAAAATGATGTTTAAAACTTTTATACAATTCGAGATTCTTAAATCTGGTTTTATGCAAATAAAGCTTCAATTTATCAAGTCCTATTCATCTATTAACTGATATATAGAGCATAAATATAAGAATAGTAATTGCTAGCAAATTTGAAGCAGATCTGCTTATTTTAATGAAAGTAGCAGAAACTGAATGTTTATTTTTCAAATACATTCTATGGTACAATACCAACCAACGTGCATAATAGATTAATCATTAAAATATTGGATAATTGTTGCTTGCCATTTCAAATATTGCATAACTATAGAACTTGTTTATGCATTGCTAGTTCACGTTTTTCTGTAATCTGATCATCCCCTTTCTAGGACAAATCACTTGTTATAGGATGTTATGTATTGTCTGTGCTTTTTATAATCAGGCACATACTTGTGTCTTAATCATACCATGATCGCAAATACATTTATGTAATATTTGTACACACGCATAGATGCATGCTGGTATATCTATATAAGATATACCAAGATTCGTATGCACAAGAGTATATATACTCTATAAGGTAATCGACTTTTTACAAACAGAATATTATGTTAGATGTGCAACCTTGATAAGACTCAGAATCATATACAACATGAGTAATAAAGCCTCTTGTGTGCTTTTCAAAAATCTGTTAAACCAAGCCTTTTTGTAATCGATTCAGCCTCAAAGTATTCACTCGACATAAAATGCAATATTATTTTACTTTTATATCGTATAACATGACTAATTCTCACTATTACGAGGCTTCATCATCCAGTCTCATGTTCTTTGAAATAAGGGCACCTATCCTAGTACTGAATGAGCTTAGAACTACTATAATGCAATAATTTCGACATTTCTTTAAATAGATAATTTCGAAACAATGTAAGAGAGATAGAGAGAAAGATCACGAGGATGTGATTTAAGACTGGAACTACGAATAATAAATTTTGGAGTCAATACAGATAACGCACTAAAGTAAGGACGAAGCTAAAAGCGCGCAGAAATTTGAATAATATAAAATGGCGTCGGAGAACGAACCGATGGCAGAAAAATAGAGGGAGATTGGATCCCATAGTATATATGTAGTTTGATTGCAAGGATCAGCTCTCTCCTAATCAGTCATGCATGCGGTTAAAACGTTGACAAAGGTCAAGAAACGGCTATGTTAATAGCAAAATTGTACTTGACTTCGTATGTTAACGGAATTTTTTTTTTATTACGCCCTCTTCCGGCGAGAGTAATATCGATAAAGTTGGAACACATTCAAATAGACAATACTACAAATTTATCGATCAATTAAATCCGTCGATCGATTATCGACCTGACTGAGGGACACCGCCAGAAAAAAGCCATGCGCATTCATACATTTTTTAGGGAGAAGGTATCCACGTTTTTTCAATGATTTTATCACTTTTTCTTAACATGTTAACGTTGATTGAAATTATTACAAGTGCCTATATGCGCAGGATTCCGTGCTCATTATTTTGTTGTATTTATTTAATAGTTATAAGTACTTGAGTGTATATGCGTGTCCTTACGATCGTGTGACCACACTTATCACGTACATACACAAGATGCGATAATTTCGTAACTTCTAGAAATATCTATTTTTTGTTCTTTTCTATAATAGTCACGAGACGGTAGTACATTTTTTTTGTAGCGCGTATCGGGATCGTAAGATATGTGATAGGAGTATACTCCGTGTACTTTTTGCGCATCGATTAAATCGAATACCTTGTTTTGTACTATTTGAAAAATTTTATTATCTTTTTATGTTATTGAACTACGAACCTTTTTGTTTATAATACTTTTTATATAAACATATATTGCAATTATTGAGAAATTTCGTGTCTTAGTAATCTTTTTTTTTTTTTTTTAGTTTAGTTTGAGAGTAGCGCTCCCAGATTTGAGCAAGCATTGAAATAAATTATCATCTTTCTTTTTTACTTCTTTTTCCCGATAATCGCGCTTTGCATCTGTCGCCCTACAATCGTTTTTTAACTATTTAATTCCCAATAACGTTAAAAAACGGATCGAGACGCGAGCTTTTGTCGGTGAGAACTATCTTACTTTAAAACGTTTAGTTTTCTGCGATGAAGACGTGGGACTAAACAACTTCCCGCGCTCACTTCTTGTCCTATTCGTTGTGCGGCCTAACCGCTCAATATCGTCGCAATCGAATATTAGTATATTCACGTCCTAATTGAAGTGATTTCTGTAAGAGATCGATAAAAAGTTAATAGGACGATGATGAGAAATCATTAAAAATATTTCTAACGTTCATATTTTACCTGCTCAGCTTGCATTCTCTGCGATACAGTTTCAATGTAATGTAAAACTGCAAGATACACGAATTTATATTGTGCTTCAGTCTGTACCATTCCCGACCTCTGAGAACGTACTCTTTGTATTGTTCGCTGAATGTCAATTTCGCAGTCGAGACCTACCGTAATTAATATTATATGCAACTTAGTCATGTTTAGTACAATATAGTTAATTTAGACTTCTAAGGTAATTACCATGACGTTTAATCTGATCCAAAATCATGTCAATAACAATGAAAGTTCCAGTCCTTCCTATGCCAGCACTACAATGAACAAGAATCGGCCCTATGCTTGGCGCATTCTGAGTATTCAAAGTAAGAGATGCTGCTATCGATTCTTGTCTAGCATTTACATCATGGAGGAAGTTTAAGACACAGCCAGGGTCCGATGGAACGCCGTGATCGGGCCATGCCTACATGTTAATTTGAAAATAATATTATTAATGTAATAGTATAATCATTACTCTTATAAAATAGCTCATGATTTTCTTAATCTTTTACGAACTATAATCAATGGTAGAAATAAAAATAATAACTTGAAAATGGTAATGGTAAATTCTTCTAGCATCCATGAAGTTCGGCTTGTTTCCTTGTAATAGAAATTCACGTAAAGTGTAATCTGCCGTTACGGTACAAGCAAGGGCATGTACTTTCCATATGGTTCCATATTCTGCAATCTCTCCTTCTTCGGGCCAATACCGAGCACACTTGTTCTAAAAAGCAATGATATACTTATTATCATTCATTATACGCTTATACCGATGTACGTATTATTTTATAGATCTTTCTTTGGCATACTTTTCCTCTTTCCATCTCTTTAGTTGTCATAACGATTACTCGCGTGTTTTCTTGGTACACCATGTGCCAAAAGTCTGCGACGGTGTTTGGAAGACAGCCTTGTGTAGCAATGTAACATTTATTAAATTGCCCAATGTCTCCACTTCCACTAATACTAGGTGTTGTTCCATCACCTTCCTCATTCTAGGAATAGTATTTATTATATGTAATATACATATATGTAGAATTATAAGTATATCTGTAAGGTATATAAATTATACCTTAATATAATTAGCATTGATGTAATCTGCTCCAGGAACATTAGGATCAACTTCCTTCAAACGCACTCTTGTGTGATCGACTGTAAACAAATATATAACAAAGGGTATAGCAGCGAAGAAACCATTGTTTAAATTACATAGATTAAAAGTATATCTTACATGGTAAAATATTCTTATATCGATTTTTTGCTCGATTCTCCAATCTTAAACCTTCTTTTCTAGAAAACAAATGACGACATTCTAGTTGTTGCAAGGATTCAAATTCTTCCCAAAATCCTGCCTTTCCTTTACCACGGCCTGCAGTACCCTCATTATTATCTGTTGCCCCGTTTCGACATAATAATCCATTAGAACATCCATTTTCTTTGTGTAACTGCCTAACCCGACTTTCAATTCCACTAGCATTTATACGAGTTGCATTAAATGGTTGCCTACAAATAATAGATATTACAATTTTTATTAAAAAAAGTGTTATTTTCAAAATAGAATAGTTCATTGTGAAATGTAAAAATATACAAATTTCTTACCGAAGATGGACAACACTTCCACTTGTTTCAACCATTGGATTGCGTTTATAATGTTCTATAAGATCACTGAGACTGTCAAATTTATCTCCTCCTCCTACATCATATTTATTGTCCTACAATATTTATTTCCTTATATATTATGAAACATTTAATGAAATTAAACATATGGTAACAGTTTAGGTTGAAATCAAATTATATAATAATTATGGCGTACAATATAAAAGTAACTAACCTGAGATCTGATCATAACATGTGTAACACGGTCATCAGTACGAACTGATAATACAAAATCACCAGGTTTGCTTTGGGATTCACGAACTAGAAAAGATCCATTTTTCCCCCGTTCCAGCATCAAACGTTCTGCTTCCTTTGCTGATAAATGGCCATGGAACCACCTTTACCCATATTTTACTATTAACATACCATGCTATATGTGCGCATTTAAAGTGATAACAAAAAAGATTTATACTAACATATTAAGTAGTAATTCAAAAAGGATTGTACCTTTTATCGTACATAAATACAATACCTTTCGGTCGTTGGATCAGCACAATTCAAAGGATATTTCAATTCTATTATTTCTCCATTTTTCTCACGAAGCTGACCACCATTTTCCATATAAAACTGAACAAGTTCTGATAACGTAGCAAATTTTTCACCACCATAAAGATCATAAAAGTCTCCTGTATTTTGTATTTTAATATGAGTCACTTCACCATTTCGTCTAAGAATAAGATAAATTATATAAATTTGTAATGCTTCCTATTTTACATACTTTCATGTCTAAATTTGACAATAGTAAGTTTGCATTACTACCTTACTGACAACGTAAAATCACCAGGATTGGATGAACTTGGACGTGCCAAAAAGGAACTATCATAGCCACGTTCCATTAATAAACGCTCTGCCTCTAAGCCTGATATGTTAGGGTGAAACCATCTGTAATTAATTGTGAAAGAAATATTATCGAAGGTAAAAATGTATGTTACATAGAAATAATCATTAAGATGAATCACTACTTGTAATAGTTTTATAATATTACAATTAATCTTATTTTTAATAAGATACTCTCACCAAGCACATGTATATAAAACACCAAATATTTTATTTCATCCTACTTCATTAGAATATACCGTTGGTTATTTATTGCGATATTAAAACGTACCGTAGTAACATGTAAGAACATTCTACGAGAGTATGTAATGGTCCAGTGATTTTTGGGTAATAGAATAACTGTTTTTTGTAAACATATCAATATACAAAAAATTTGTTTAATTTTAGCGTTGACACTTCATTTCCAAGTATGTCTGACTAACCTGGTGTTGTGCCGACGATACGCAAAAATGTTCTCAGAATGTCCATGAATTATGATAATCGCATATTCTTTCAACAAGCACAAAAATATGCCTTACCTGCGGGATGCCATGTCGCAATTACAATTACGTCCTCCTTATAATTAATTCTTCATTGTAGCACATTGAAATTCACAGTCGTGACCATAAAATTCCAAATACTTTAACTAAACATTTAACTAAGCACTGCAACGCCGTTTGACATAATTCGCCTTGCGCTGTACACTACTGCACATTGGCAGAGGGGAGGGGGAACCTCAACTTGTATATATAATTGTATAGAGAAGTAAGACTTTCAGTTATGTCGCCCTATTGCAACAGATGATGCTAGTGCAGCTGTTAAGCGCTACCTTGTAGCCAAAAATTATACTACGAAAAAGACAAGCGCCAACTGGTGCAAATTAATAGAATTTATATACGTGTACATGCATGATGTGTAAGGTGGTGTATGTTTGTTTTTTTTCCTTCACTCATTTAGTATTACTTTTAGCCACAAGATAGCGCGTAGCGACACTAGCGCCAATCTTGAAACAATATAATTGAAATTCCCGCTTTTTTTGTACGAGTTCGAGCTGGTTCGAGCCTTCCGATGCAAGTTTGATATTGCGTTTTATTTTACCTTAATTCTTATGTCCTTCAAGTGTCAGTATTATTCAAATTGTTCAAAATGAACAGAAAACAATATTCTGGACCTGGAGCCGCGAAAAAGGCAAAATTCAGGTATTTTATATAATATTTCAGTTCGAATTGTTCATAACCTTTTTCAAGTATCTTGAATTCAAAATTATTAAAAGAATCAAATAGTATGTCTTCTGTAAATCAATGAATATAATAGTTATAATTTTAATTTATAGTCAAAATGACGATGAAGATAATTATCCTGGCTCGTTCGAAGCAGAATTGGCTACTATGGATGATATGGATGATCAATTCTTTGATTCACCACAAATAATTGGAGAGGTAAGTATCATAAATACATGTTGAAATGAAGTTTTGAAGGAAAACAGAAAAATTTGATGAAATCTGAAAAGAATATTTAATATTTGTCAAATGACTTACCTATATAGAAGTAAAAAGAAGTAAAAAGTAATAACGTAACATGTAATGTAATATATTTAAATAATTTAGTAATATCATATTATATATTTTATAAGACTAATATACAGCTATATTAAATATATCAATTTTATTCTAGCCTATTGATAACAATGAAAACATGAATGAAAGTCCAAAAGCAGTGAGTTACTATGGTATTGATAACTGCAAGTTGTTGTTAATCTGTATACATGTGGTTATCCATATGTTTTTTTCATTGCCTATATCACTTCATTAATGCATAACTGCTTTATATCATAAATGCTTGCATTATATGTATTTTATTTTAAAGTTATTGATTTATTTTACTCATATCATTTGCTCCTTTTAAACAAATTACTATAGCAGATATCATTAGCACATCTGATAAAATACACGTTGCTTTTAACAAATGAATTTGACATATTTATGTGCTTATATGTTCATGATATTTTAACATATGTATTTACACAATATTGATTTAAATCAAGATTTCTTAATAGGGACCTGAACAAGAAAATACATGTGCAAGATGGAGTAGACCACCTCCGCCAGATTTAAATCCACAAACTGATATATTGACTTTTCAACAGATAGATATAGATCATTATATAGGTAAAACAGTATTTAAATGAAATGAAATTAATTAAATTATTAAGTTAATGTGATAGCATATGTTATATAAATAAGTATTAAACAGGTCAGCCATTGCCTGGAATGCCAGGTAGTAAAATTGGTCCTGTACCAATAATGAGGATGTTTGGTGTTACTGAACAAGGGAATTCTGTTTGCTGTCATGTTCATGGATTCTGTCCTTATTTGTTTGTCACAGCACCAGCTAAGTTTACAAATGCACATTGTAAACCTTTTAAGGTATTTTATAAAAAATATTGTATCAAATTTATGTAAATTTCCTGAAAGTAGTTTAAATAATACAATTTTAATTATAGGATGCACTTGATCAAGCTATTAAAAAAGATATGAGATCAAATCCAGATAACATTCAAGAAGCTGTTTTAGCAGTTGAGATAGTATATAAACAAACAATGTATGGCTATACAGGGAATGAAAAAGATGCATTTTTAAAAATCACTGTTGCAATACCAAAATTAATAGCACCTTGTAAGAGATTACTAGAAAAAGAAATTATTTATAATGAATTTCAACATTTTTATACACCCTTTGAAAGCAATATTGATTTTGATATAAGGTATAAATGATATTTTTAATAATTATATATAAAATAATATAATTATAATAAAATCTTTAAATGAGTATCTATATTCTCAATAGATTCATGGTAGATACATCAGTAATAGGTTGCTGTTGGATTGAGCTACCAGCAAAAACTTGGAAAAAACGAGGTCAATTTGGACATACGTTACCAATAACATCCAGATGCCAGTTAGAGGTAGATGTTGCATGGGATGCTTTTATAGCTCATGCAGCAGAAGGTGAATGGTCGAAAGTTGCACCATTTAGAATACTTAGTTTTGATATTGAATGTGCAGGACGAAAAGGTATAGAATATACTTGTTTCTTAAAAATTAAAAGTAACTTGTTATCTCATGTATTTATTATACATTTTGTCTGCAGGTATATTTCCAGAACCTAACCATGATCCTGTTATACAAATTGCAAATATGGTAGTAAAACAAGGAGAAACAGAACCATTTTTACGAAACATATTTACACTTGATACATGTGCACCTATTATTGGTTGTCAAGTGCTTAGTTTTAATACAGAAAATGAACTTTTACAGGTATTACTAAAAAACAAAAAATATATTCTTTATTATCATTAAATTAAATCTCCATTATTATTATATAACATTTTAAATGATTTTCAAGGAATGTTATTATATTTGTTCTTTAGAAATGGGCTGAATTTGTGCGGCAATTGGATCCTGATATTTTTACAGGATACAATATCACTAATTTTGATTTTCCATATTTAATTGATCGTGCCAAACATCTTAATGTGAAAGACTTTCAATTTCTTGGAAGAATTAAAAATATAAAATCTGTGATAAAAAATCAAATACTGCAGAGTAAACAGATGGGACGTCGTGAAAATAAAACTATTAATTTTGAAGGCAGAGTACCATTCGATTTATTGCTGGTGAGGATATTAAGAATTATATTTTTTATAAAAAAATATTACAAATTTATTAAAGATTTTATATATATTTTTTTTTATATATATCTACGTCTTAGGTCTTGGTTAGAGATTATAAATTGAGATCTTATTCTTTGAATGCTGTTTCTTACCATTTCTTACAAGAACAAAAAGAAGATGTACATCACAGTATAATAACTGATTTGCAAAATGGTAATGCACAAACACGCAGACGACTTGCCGTTTATTGTTTAAAAGATGCATATTTGCCATTAAGATTACTAGACAAATTAATGTGTATAATTATTTATATGGAAATGGCAAGAGTTACTGGTGTATCTTTAACCAGTTTATTGACTCGAGGGCAACAGATCAAAGTTGTTTCTCAGCTCTTAAGAAAGGTATATTCTAACAATAATTTTGATCTAAAAAATATTTGTATTAAAGTACTAATCACATATTTATAGATAGTATGTAATATTAAATTGTTTGTACTTTGTTAGACACGAGAAAAAGATTATTTAATGCCAGTACATCAAGGACAAGCATCAGATGAACAATTTGAAGGAGCCACTGTAATAGAGCCAAAACGTGGTTATTATAGTGATCCTATAGCTACATTAGATTTTAGTTCCTTGTACCCCAGTATTATTATGGCTCATAATTTATGTTATACAACTTTATTAACGCCTGACAAACTGAGTAAATATAACTTAAAAAATGATGAAGTTACACATACTCCAAGCAATTCATTATTTGCAAAAGCTACTGTTAGAAAAGGATTGCTTCCTGAAATCTTGGAAAATCTTTTAGCAGCAAGAAAAACTGCTAAAGCTGAATTAAAAAAAGAAACAGATCCACTGAAACAAAAAGTCTTAGATGGTAGACAATATGCTCTCAAAGTATCAGCAAATTCTGTATATGGATTTACAGGAGCACAAATGGGAAAGCTGCCGTGTTTAGAAATTTCTGCTGTTTGTATTATTCGTGAATATTATTTTATATTTTCTTGTTCCTTATCAAGATTATCTACAATTGATCATATATAAATTAAACTTTTTAGTGGAATAATATTAACATTCATCTTATTTATTACAGAGTGTTACTGCTTATGGACGAACTATGATAGAAAAAACGAAAGATGAAGTTGAGCAACATTATTGCATTAAAAATGGTTACAAGAATGATGCTGTTGTTATTTATGGTGATACTGATTCTGTTATGGTTAACTTTGGTGTAAAAAAGATAGAAGAAGCTATGGATTTGGGAAAAGAAGCAGCAGAATATGTTTCATCAAAATTTATTAAGCCTATAAAATTAGAATTTGAAAAAGTGTATTATCCTTATCTTTTAATTAATAAGAAAAGATATGCAGGTCTTTATTTTACAAAACCTGATAAATATGATAAAATGGATTGTAAAGGCTTAGAAACTGTGAGAAGAGATAATTGTCCTTTAGTGGCAAATATGATGAATACTTGTTTACAAAAATTGCTCATTGATAGGTAAGTAATTTCTCGTATATAATTTATATTTTTCAATTTGTATTTGATGAGTTTACTTATAGAAATCCTGATGATGCTGTGGATTATGCAAAACAAGTAATAAGTGATCTTTTATGTAATCGTATTGATATTTCACAATTAGTTATTACAAAAGAGCTAACAAAGACTGATTACTCAGCAAGGCAAGCACACGTTGAGTTAGCAGCTAAAATGAAAAAGCGAGATGCAGGAACTGCACCAAAACTTGGTGATCGTGTTCCATATGTATTTATAAGTGCCTCCAAGGGTACTCCAGCTTATCTAAAAGCTGAAGATCCTATATATGTATTAGAGAATAATATTCCTATAGATACAACATATTATTTAGAAAATCAATTATCAAAGCCACTAGTACGTATATTTGAACCAATTCTTGGTGAAAAGGCACATTCCCTTCTCTTGAGAGGAGATCATACTCGTACAAAAACTGTTGCTACTTCCAAAGTAGGTGCTTTAGCAGCATTCACACGTAAGAAGGAAACATGCATTGGTTGTAAAGCAGTTTTGCCACCAACAAGAGAAAAATTGGCGTTATGTGAGTATTGTGAAGCACGTGAAGCTGAAATTTATCAGTCTGAAATATTAACAGAAAGAAAATTGGAGGAAAAGTATTGTAGACTATGGACAGAATGTCAAAGATGCCAAGGAAGTTTACATCAAGAAGTACTGTGCACTAGGTATGTTTAAAAATGTTTGTTTTGCAATATTTGATATTGTAATATCTGCTACTAATCTTAATTTTAATTTTAGTCGTGACTGTCCTATATTTTATATGAGAAAAAAAATTCAAATGGAATTAGACACTCAAATAAAAAGAATTGAGAGATTTGGTATTCCAGAATGGTAACAACATATGAAATAATACTTACGAATATATTTAGACACGAATATTGTTTTTAAATATACTGTAAGTCTGTGATGAAATTAAGATTATTTTCTTGTATATATAATGACAATTTATTTTTATTATATTATTTAATGAATAAATGATTCTTCAGATTGCAGCAATGCTAAATTTGAATGATATTAAAATATTGCTATGTTAAAAAAAATATTGTTACATTAAGTCGGTAGTAAATTGCAGGCAATACTAAACAATGAATAATTACATTGCTTTTATTAAGAAACAGTGACTGTGCTTCATTCTAGTACATAAATTAAATATCAAAACTCATCACACTGTTTCTATCGTGATTATATTTATGAATGTATAAATGTTGAACACCACATCCAACCATATTATTTGGCATATTAGCTGAGACAGTGAAAGTTCATAATTCATTCTAAACAAAACTTGCTGGAACAGAAATATACATATATATATATATATATTTTTTTTTCATCATTAAACTATAATGCAAAATTCATAGTACTTATATTATTACTTTTTACCACGGCAGCATTAATTTTATTTCAGTATTATTACGCAACAATTATATTAAATTACAAACAATTTTTACGATATTGTGCTTAATTTTGTTCAAACAGGTATTTTTTTTTACATGTCCGTTTTACTACTCTAAATGTCCACTTAGGTAGTATACTTCATCACTTTACAGATAGCAAACTTATTTTATTAGATACATATAAATAATGCTTATTTACGTGTAGATATAAAACATTCATTAGCTTAATTAATTTTGCTTTATATAATTTCATTAGTACATGAAATTAAGCCCCTTATTTGTGACAATATTCTCTAACATTAAAATAGGAAAAATAAGTGATTATTTAAAGAGTTCATCTATTCCCTACAATCATGTAATGGTGAAATGATGAAGTACCCATCTCCAGAGCAGTTATAAAATATGATATACGCAAAGATTTAAATAAGTTGAGAGAATTAACTATTTTTATTTCACTTTGATTTGTAAGAAAGATAAAATTTCTGATATCTATAGTGTCTCACATTATGAAAAGTATGGTCAGTTTTGTGATGGTTTTGTATGTGAAATGCAGGATATTTAAAATATAATAATTTTAATAAATAAACAAAAATGAATTTCCCAACATTATGCGGGATATTTTAAGCGACAGTCGTACGACTAGTCTCTTTATAAGGCTCAAGTAAGAAAAGTGGTGGTATAATGTAGATCATTTTCTACTCTGTAATGCATTTGACAGCCAATCCATTGCTTGGTCAAGACCCTCTCCTTTTGTTGCAGAAGTTTTAAATATTTGGAATGTTCTATTTTTAAGTGCATCCAATCCAAGAGCTTGATGCACTTCCGCAACACTTAAACACCCTGCCATGTCTTGTTTATTCGCTAGTACCACCAAAATGGCACCTTGCAATTCTTCTTCCTTAACACAGTATATACCATATAAATAAAAAATGAGACATTCCATTAATTAGTATAGTAAGTTAAACACAAGTTTATTCTTACCCCTAGCATATATATTAATTCATCTTTTGATATGCCTATTCTATCTCTATCCGCAGAGTCAACCACGTATATTATTGCATCTGTGTTCGAATAATAACACCTCCAGTATGGTCTAAAATAACACTATACACGTGAGTAAGATTTTTATGCATTTAAAATCAAAATTATTAGGGTAAACATTTACTGTAGATTTTACCGTATACTGGTTTGTCCTCCAAGATCCCATACTTGAAATTTCAAATTCTTATATGTAACTTGTTCTACATTAAATCCTATAGTAGGTATCGTAGTTACTACTTCGCCCACCTGCAACCTGAGATAAAGATGTAGCAAAAGATTTTATTACTTTATACAGCGATATGACTAATAAATCATTAAATGTAACGATCAGAAAAAATAAGATATGGCATAAACCGCTGTTAAAAGATCAATGTAATTAATAATTAACGAATATAGAAAGTATTAGAAAGTATTTGATAGTAATCTCGGTAGACCACTTAAATATGAACTGTCAGCGTTTAGATAAGAACGTTACTGCACAACAAACCTGTACAATATCGTAGTTTTGCCGGCTCCGTCCAAACCTAAAATTAATATTCGCATTTCTCGACTCCCCAACAAATTACGAAAATAACTGAGCAACCCTCCTGAAAGGAAAATTATTCAAATCTTTATACATCTATTCAAACGATAAAATAAGTTGCATGTTAATCTTACAGTGTTTGTACTCAGCTCGGTAGGCAACCCGAAAAACGCACACGTAATCTCAAATTCATGACACACTCACCCATGTCGATAAGGTGTAATTTTCAGAACCATGCAGCACCGATTAAAGTTTATTGTCAAATGTGATAACCACAACTATATCCGATTGTATCCAAGTAACCGGGGGCGCACACCCCTCTCACTTTTCACGGATACAATTCCTTTGCTGACTCGCACGAGCTGTCGCACGAAAATTCGTCTCACGTCATCGCGCACGCGTTTCACCAACGCGTTCAGTAAAAAGTTACCAAGATTCGCGGTGTATAATTTTAAAGACCGCCACTAGGTGTCCGACACCCGGGAGAATTTAAACACTTTGATCTTTTCACGGAATAAAATTTTTATCGAGAGCGATCGAGTTAATCGAATCCATTTAACTTTCAATACATATTTTATTTTCTCATAATCTTATATTGTTTGTTGATCCATGAATGTAGATAGATACATAATCTAGAATTAAAATTCTCTTAAAATATAATTCTAGAATTAAAATTTGAAGGAAAAAATAATTTGCCCAACAACGGAACAAAACTTATTAAATTTGAATATAAATCACGAATTCAAAAGTTCCGGGTTTCGATCGACTACGTAGATCGAAGCATCGATCGATAATATCGATTCTCTTCGAAAACAGTCAGGCAACTTCGTCGGCAGTAGGCGCCACCGTCCTTTTCCCCGTTTGTTTTCCCATTGACCACGACTTTTATTTTTATTCCTTTTCTCGACTTCAGTCTGGACCGAAAGCGGTTCCGTCTGGGATGCTGTAGAGACGCGGCGCCTCTGTTGCTAGTAATTGACAGCTGCCGAAAAGAGGCGACTCGATCGGACGCGTTCGGGGACGAACTGTTGTTGCGCGGCGGTACGACCGAGAGAGAGAAACGAGATTTAAAAAAAAGCTTAACGAGTTATTACTTTTTCTCTCGTAGTTCCATTCAGGAAAGAAAAAAAGGAGAGAGTCCGTAGAATTTTCAATTTTTTTTTGCATCCGGTGCTTCCTTTTGCTTTTTTTTTCGTTTTCTTTCCTTTTCTTTTCCAGCTTTTCGCGAAGGAAGGAACACGTTTGAATATATCGCGAGCCGCGCACGATCTCTCGAACTCGTCGTAAATCGTGTGCCAAGGGAACACGTGTGCCTGGGATTTTAAAGGAGATTACGACTGTGACACTTTTACAGGAAGAGTTACGCGCACTCTGTCACGGGCGAACTCTACTCCCTGTGTGTATGTACATACGTACTCGTTCTGTCGTCGGAGCTATGCAAGCGAGATGAGGGACCGAAGGAAGGATCTTCAACGTGGCTCGTCAATGTGGATTTTACTGGTGAATGTGTCCTTTCGATCTAAAGACGGACTCGGCATGAGGCTACGTTCGTTTCCTTCGACGGGTTGATATTGCTCTGGTAAGTCCATTCTTTTTGTGTTTTTTTTTTAAATAATTTGGTACTTTTTGTTCATAAAAATGTATTTCTCGTATTTAAGATCGAGGATCGAAAAAAGATCAAGATACGAGATCCCTTTATGAAATTGTTGGATTCACTTTCGAATTGAAAAATGCAAACGACATTTTGCTCTTTTTCCTTTCTTTTACGCGAGGAAGAACGTGCGCGGAAATTCGCACGTCTATTATTCGCGTGCACTCGCGCGACGCTGCGACATTGCCGCTCGTTTGAATGCACACGAGTTGCTTTTCTCTCCGTCTCGCGAAAAAAGAAAATATCTTTGGAATTCACGATCGCGCGCGCGTGTTTGCGTTTCGACGGGCTCCTCGTTAATTTTCGGTGACTTTTATTCGATAATTAATGGCCACAGGCTATTAGGAGAACCGTCGAAATGAAATTCTTTTTATATTGCTACACGACATAGTAGAATTTACCTGCTTCTTCGGGACTATAACTCAGGATACGTAAAGAAATGTTTTCCACGAAAACATCCGTAGTTTTGCTCGAGATAACCCGTTCGATTTCACGAAACGGAGAGATTCGAAAGAAAACGGCCGATGCAGATTTTGAGAGTCACGCGAAGGCCGTCCAAAAAAAAAAAAGATTTAAATATTCATCAGGACGTCGAATTCTTCGTATCGTACCTTATCTTCTTTGTGTTTCTCCTTCTTTCAACCTTACAATCTTTTCTTCGTGCAGAAATAATTCACAAGTACATCGAATTCGCGCTATTTTATTCGACGTCACAATGGCCGACACGAATCTCGGGAAAGAACGATTTGGATCGTCCTAAAGGATTTACTGCTAACCGGTTAGCAGTAGGCTGCGGGAAGAGAGACAGAGATAAAGAAAGAGACAGAAAGAAAGAGAACGAGAGAGAGAGAGAGAGAGAGAGAGAAAGAAATAAAGAAATAAAGAGAGAAAGAAAGATAGAAAGAGCACGGTACTCGCAGGAGTAGGTACTCACTCTGACATAGCGATTCTCCTTCCGAGAGACTTTCGCTCGTTCAACGACACGCGGGGATACATTATTGTCCTCGTTGTCGAGTTCGCGATCGTAAGAGAGAATGCGCGCTTCCAAAGATTCTCAGCGCGCTCGATCATTTCGTGCAAATATCACGAACGCGCAAATATCATCTCGTAGTTCGAGGGAACTTAAAAATATCGAAATTTAACGTTTATTCGTTTAAAATGTTCTTTAAAAAATTTCTTCTAACTACTTGATGCACGATCTAGATGAAATTCCAAAAAAGTAATACGCAGGGTGTTCAAAAAGTTCCACGAAAGTGTTTATTATTCGTAAAGAGGATGCTATATTCATATTATAATTAATTGGTGCGAGCAATGGGAGATTTTAGTCTGCTCTCCCTATAGTTCAGATTTAGCTCCATCCTCCATCAGAATTCGTTTTATTCCAAAAGTTAAAAAAAA
>JAIFRP010000038.1:326992-341843 GCA_032403825.1 Odynerus spinipes | reverse complement strand
TGTTCTGTACGAATTTTTCGTTTATAACAAAGAAGAAGTTTCGTAGCACGTTTAAAAACAAAACCAAAACAAAAAGCGACATAGTCCACTTACGAATTGAGTAACCTCCCTCTTTTCGAAGTCGGTTAAAAAAAAAGAAGAAGATTCGAAATACTAGAGCTCCGTTTACTCGGCCGAGATTTCATCCTGCGGCCACACAACGCGAACGCGAGTCATACGACACTTTTTACCTCGCGTACGCGAGACGGAGAAAGTATTTGGTATCGCTTACCTTTGATACCTACAAAACCCATCATTTATTTCCCCCGAGGACGGGGATACATTCACGCGTGGTCCATCTTATCTCCAGCATCTTCCATGCTCGATGAAGGAATCGAAACCTTTTTTTTTTCTTCAGCCTGTTTGCATTATGACTCGTGGAAGAGCATAACCTTCTTCGTACGCGATGCGAGGATAGAAGAAGGCATTCCTCTACTTCTATGCATGCTTGCTGCTACGTAACGTGTTAGATATTAGTTTTGTCCCCTTCTCTCTTTCTTTCTCTTTCTCTCTTCCCCCTCGGGGTAGAAATTTCACGCGAGACAAACCGAAAACGAATCGTCGACTCGTTCAGGCGGTAATTAACGAGCCGTCCTTCCTGATGGGGTATCAAATATCAATTATTTATCGTCGTTATCCCACGAACCCGCATATTCCACGTTCTCTGTCCCCCCTCGATCTTTACACAGGGTGTACAATTAAAAGCGTGACGAGCTAATAAAATCTTCTCGATTTTCAACAGACGTTTAAAAAACGTTAAATTAATGTACATTTCTTAACGTTACATTGTATACATTAATTTAGGCATACGAAAATCAAAATATCTCATTTCAACGCGATATTAATTTGTAACGCACTTAACGTTACACCACGTGCGTAAAATGAAATTCCATTAAAAATTGAAGATATCAGCGATTCGTTAAACCCATCGCTACAGACTTTCAATTCATTCTCGAACTCGCGATAACGATCTAAATAATTATTTCTTTCGTTCGTTCTTTGAACGAGTGTAATCGTTCGGTTTTTTTTTCAAATGCGAACAATCTCGCTCCTTTACGATAACATAAATTATTAACGTCAACTTGTTATTTTACAGTCCGGGTGGCGGTAGCGGCCGCGAGGTTTACTGTCCCCCATACACGAAGGACTTCACAGAAAATTCGTCGAAAAGCGGTGTTCACAATATGGTTCACATGGTCGCGGAGAGGGATACGGATAGCGTCGCGCCTACTCCGACCCCTCAGCATCCACATCCCTCGCAGCATCATCATCTGAGTTTGCACGAGCTCCGAGTACTTCAGGTATCATCTCTTAGGACTGAATACAAATTATAAGTCGTTTCAAAATACGATTCCTGCACGTTAAGACGTTAAATGTTATGGAGGTTGCATTTGAAACCTTTATATGTATTGTTTATTAATATTTCCAATAATGTAATCAACGATACTACAAGTGCAAACTCTAATATTAAAGGTGTATATAATTAGATGACATCCGAATTTGTGCAAAATCAACGGCACTCGTCGCGTTAATGAATATTTTTCTTTCGTTCTTAACATAAACATAAAAAAAATAAGATCTATCTTTCTCGAGACACCTCGGTAAAGTAAACGTTTAATAAATTATAGTCGAGGTATACGCGTAGATTTGTAAACGTGACGTGCCATTAATAACAGCTTTTCCATTTACGATCTTACGGCAATTAATTTAACGAGACGCAAAAATCAACCGAAGAGAAAAGATCTCACCTGATTCCGTGTGTGCGTGCGTCTTCGTTTACTAATGGAGTAGAAGGAAAATGGAACCGTTTAGGTCCGAGTCGTTGCACGTAACCGCGGCTAACAAATCACACCGATGCATGGTTGTAAAAGACCAACGACTTTTGTAGAGGCGACCAGAATGCGCTGGTAATAGCTCCTCCGACGAGAATCGATCGTCCGGGCACGCAAGCATGTCGGATACCGGTGGTCATACAAGCAGCAGTTCCCCGCCTCATCGTCATCACAGGTCGCACAGCCCTCAGCAATTGAACTCTGTGCCGGAAGACGATCGGTTATCGGCCTCGGTCACTCAGAGAAACGGCAGAAGCAGATCGGGACAGAATCGCAACAGGCATAGAGCTACACCCGCAAAGGTTTCCTAGTTTTTTCATTTTATATTTATAAGATTTAATGCGTTAACTCTGTTAACACATTTTACTATCATGTCGTTCATAGATATTTATAATTTATTTATTTTATTTGTTTCAACAGCTCACAGTATTCTTTTAATACTGCAAATATATAAAGACGCTCGATAAAGTTGGACAAACGACGAAACTAAATTATTACAAATTATATTAGAAAGAAATTTAAGCTTTTATTAATTTCACACAATCTTCTCTGCAATATTTCTTTCGCGCGATCTCATTTCTCGGATTAACGATTATGAACGTGGCTTAAGTATAGTTACCACCCCCTTACCTGATTATCCATAAAGAAAAAAAAATCTTTGATTTAGGACACTGGACTAAGTTTACCGAGCAGTTAACGTGTTCGATATCGCTCGATTCGATCATTCGACACGATCACGAGGACGTAACGATGTCCGTGATTTTCTACGGATCGATAAAGATCTCCGAAATATTCGAGATAATGCAGGCTCATATCTCTCTCCCTCTCTCTCTTTCTCTCTCTCCCTCTCTCTCTCTCTCTCTCTCTCTCTCTCTCTGGCATGCACCAAAACTCTTAACAACTTCTCCCTTTTACGGTGGTTCTTACGTACGTTCAACGACCTCTTTACAGCTGCAGGTACCATGGTCGGGTTCTGGTCTGGAGGACATAAAATTAGCGATTCAGCAACTAACCATGCGTTCCCACAAGTCCTCCTCGACGTATTCGTCATTGAGCGGCTCCGAGAGTTCGGAACCAGCGGTAAGGCGACTGATGCGACACAGCAGCTTAGAGACGATCAACACGAACGTGACGAGCGCCGACGAATTCGTTTGGGTCGACTCGCATAACAGGCTGGTCGAGTTGCAGCAACTACCGTGGACCCATCATGACGTTTTACGAGTACTGCAGAACGGCCGTACGAGAGAGCACATGGAGCAGGTCTCGATGGAGACGATTCCTCGACTCTCCTATTTGCTTCAGCGCGCGCTGGTTAGGATCAGCCGTGAAACTCAGCGATTGGCTAAACTTATCGGCCTCTGTAGCAAGCACGAGGTCTACAGTGCGTTTAAAATTGTTCTTTGTCCGGCCTTAGCGGATTCCTGTACGAAGGTATGCACCATTAAGTATGTAACACTATTAGATCGTGCCGCGTGAAATACGAATTCAACATTTTATATGACACGACCTAATACAGAAGTACGTCGTTTTGATAAAAGTTCACTCTGGACTTAATTAACGTACTGTTTTTAATTTACCCAATTGCAACATTGCTTGCTGGGATTAGGAGATCAGGTAATTAGCAATTTTCTGAATCCAGGGCAAATGTAAAATGTCCGTATCTCTTTTTACTCTTTATGCCACTTTTTCTTTAACGTAATTAGTTACTTTGCTTTCTGATCGGCTCGTATGTATGTACTTGCTGTCTATGCGGTAAGTGGGTCGATCGTTTCCGTGGAATGAAACGTGCCTGTGAATCGATCATAACTCTTCTTCTTCTTCTTCTTCTTCTTCGTCCATCTGTAACGTAAGACTATATTCTTCAAAGGCTTGTCTACGAGCAGCCGCGATGTTCGCTGTGTCCGGCGATCAGTTGAAGCAATCGAAGGCATCTCGGTCCGGACTGCAATTACCCGTCGGCCGATTTCTCCGTTGGATGTCGGACGTTAGGCTCGGAAGAATGGTGCACGAGTACGCGGCCGTATACCTCACGGCGGGCATCGAAAATCTCTTGGAGGAGATTTTGTTGCAATGCATGCCTACCGAACCGCATACGACCCTGACGGCTACTATGTTGGAGCACGCTATAGCAAACAGCGGTGACTTGTGGGGTCTGCTTCAACCGTACGCTCATCTCAATGCTGGTCGTATTGCATCGGGTAATATAAAATGGCTAAAAATTCTTCGCTATTATTCTTTGTTAGAGTAAGAGAATTTGGTGTCTTACTGTAGTTCCTGTAGTAATACTGTAGTAATAATAATTTAGTCTTATTACCGTATCCATAGCGATAAGTGACATAAGTCATACTACATCCATAGTAATTACAAGTAAAACACCAAATCCTATTTTACACGAGTCCTCGTTTACTTAAAATAAATGAATCCAGAATTACAAGGAAATCTTATTCCTGCAGCGTCAGGGAGAATTGATAAATAATACCATCGTGTACAGTTCCTTTGAAATTTACTGTTCAATTTACAATAGCTCCTAAGTACGTTGGAAGCGTCCGATGATTTATGAAGGAGAGTCTGTATCACTCCTTCTTACCATATCGTCCTTTTGCCTTAGGTGCACTAGCGATGCCACGTTGGGCGAGCGTGAGTTCTCTGAATTCTTCCTCCTCATCTCGAAGCGGTAAAGAAGCGATAGGATCCGCGTTGGAGCCTTCCTTTCTAACGACCTGCGTTGGCTCGATGTCCGAACTGATCGAGCTAATATCGAAGGTGGCTCAGTCCGGTAGATGTCCGGTACCTCTAACGGCGAAAGCGTTGAACGCTTTGTTCTATTACATGAGGTGTTCCCAGGTACGTACGTCTTACGATTATGAGGATCCTTTAATCACGACGTTATAAATTGCCAACAACGAGGATCGTTCGTCTTTTCTAGCTGGAACATGGCGAACGAGGCTCGGGGATACAGGAGTTGGCCTATGAGAGAGCCTACGTAGTTCTTCCACCCTTGATCGAGTGGTTACGCGTTGCGGCAGCCCATGCCGAGCATCGACATGCTCTTGCCGTCGATCAGGATGACATTAATCAAGCCGCTAGGTTGCTTTTGCCTGGCGTGGACTGTCCGGTTAGGCCTATATGGTAAGAAGAGAACTGACTTCTCTCTTGAGATTAATGTAAATCTAGATACAAGATATTTTATTAACATTATATTCAATTTTGGAAACAAAACTTCAGTTCCGAGGAGATAACTGTTTGCTCGAAACGTATCGACGACTCCGAGTACGTTCGCCTCTTGACCACGGACATGGCTTTCAAGATGTTGACCAGCGGTCGAGCGGAGCTCATAGCTCAAGCGATGCCCTTGTTACCCTCGACGAAGATCAACACGGTAAACGACAGTGGCTTCACTGCGCTGATGTTAGCCTGCATCAACGGGGACGAGCAAGCGGTGGCAGCTTTATTGGATGCCGGAGCGGATTTAAATATCGAGAGTCCGCCTCCAAGCACCGGTCAATCGTCTGGTACACCGTCAAAAGTATCCAACTCGACGAGCGCGATTATCACGAGAAGCCCTGTCAATCAGTCGGTCTTGACACCACCTGGCAAAAGTGGTCCAACTTCGTCACCTGCTAGTGGTGGTACACCTTACAGCAGTAGTAATTCCAGTAACGCGTATTACGTTCAAACTGGTGTCACGTTCAATGCCGAAACGCAACACTGGACTGCCCTGACCTATACAGCTCTGTTGGGTCATTGTAATATCGCTAGGATGTTATTAGAAAGAGGTGCGGCCGTGGAAGGTGGTGCAAAAGTTAGCGAGGACAAGTGTACCGTCACCCCGTTGCAAGCTGCTACGGCATCGGGTAACAACGAGATGGTCGCGTTGCTTTTAGCTCATGGAGCACAACCATTCTTGTCTACCTTGATCAAGGACTCATTTTCTTATACCGGTTCCGCTCAACGAGGTTGCTACAGGTAACAGCTTACTTAATTATTTAGAATGTTCCAAAAGTGTGATCCCTCTCACTGGCACAGATATTAAAATATATTTCTCAGTAATCATGAATCCACGGACTACAAATAGCTTTTATCACAGTGCAGTATCGGTGGCAACGGCGCACGGTCAAAGAAGTTGCCTTCATCAGCTGCTATCTCATCCGTTAAATTTTTCGGCGAAGCGTGGCGAAAAAGAGATATTGTCATTGGAGGAAATACTCGCGGAAGGTAACGCAGGTACCAATCCTCAGCAACAGACTGTCGATGGCAAAGGTAGTCACAGAGAGGGCAAAGAACCTGTGTTCAACAAATTGCAAACGAAGGCACTTCAAGAAGCTATGTATCATAGCGCGGAAAGCAATCATTTGGGTAAGAAGAAGATGGACGATCTTGTAACGTACGAAGAGTACTATTTTATAATAAAAGTACTTTTTCGCTATCGTAGATATCACGATGGAACTTCGTGGGCTAAAAGTAGGGTGGACGTTACATTGTTGGATGCACAGTCTTGCTACCGCTCATGAGATGAGAATAGATTCGGTGATAGATCAATTGCTTCAAGATTTTCTACAAGTTTGTCCCGATGATTACTCGACCCAATTCGTGCAGGAATGCTTACCACTTTTGTTTAACATATTCCGTTACAGCAAGGTAAATGTAACGATGTAAAATTTAGGAATAATTTACGTGGAATAAAAATAGTAGATGATACTAATTCTTTTTACAGAAGGAAGGTACGACGCTTCTTCTTGCCGATATCTTCTGCACTTGCTTCGGTTGGGAGCCGATAAAACCAATCAGAGACACCACACTTTCGAGCGGCTCGAGAATCGATCCAAAATTCGTAAATAATCCTGAACTAAGCGACGTCCAATTCAGAGTCGAAGGCAGAGTCTTTTACGGACATAAAATAGTTTTGGTAACGTCGTCTCCGAGATTTAGAAATATGTTAAGTTCAAAGTTATGCGAAGGCAATCCGCCGATCGTACAAATTAATGATATTCGATATCACATCTTCCAAGTAAGCAAATTTCGTTGCTTTGTAGTTTACTATAATAATTCTTATTATAGAATAAGTGAAATTCTTTTTTATATTATAGATGGTCATGGAATTTTTATATCATGGAGGATGCGCAACTTTGGAAGTTAATCAAAGCGACGTTTTAGAATTAATGGCAGCTGCAAACTTTTTCCAGCTCGATGGCTTATTAAGATATTGCGAAGCTCAATGTTCCGCGATGGTCGATTTAGACAATATTGTTTCGATGTATATTCATGCGAAGGTATGCGTGCAATCGTACTCAAAAGTTTATCGTATATTCTTTTATTTAATTCTATAATCACTGTTTACTATTTGCAGGTTTATAATGCGGCACAACTCTTAGAGTATTGCCAAGGATTTTTATTGCAAAATATGGTTGCACTGTTAACTTACGATGATTCCGTAAAGCGTTTATTGTTCGCTAAGAAACTTCCAAATCACGATGTTCTCGCTGGCCTTTTACTCACTCTGCAAGCGAGGATAAAAGCCAGAAGATCTCAACAACAGAGCAAAATCAAGACGTAAAAGCATTTTTGACGTACAAGTAATATATACAACAAAAATGATAACGTAAGTAGACTCTTTACAAATGATTCGAATAACTTATATGAAGTTCCCGTGTCTTTTTTTTATAAACACAGTATATGATATTAAGCATTAATTATTTGAAATGTATATTACATGTATATATCACGTAAAGTAGACTAACGAAGTTGTAAGGATACGATACATTTACTTTCAGAGGATGCTGATAGCATTAAATATTTGTATAAATTATATTGATAATAACGGATTACAAATACGCTATTAATAATATTTGTAATAATATAAATATTAAAAGATTAATATTCTTATCTGTTCTAATATACTTCATTTTATAGAGCAATAAAATAAGTTCCGGTAGTAAAGGTAAAAAGACTGTATATATACGTACGTTTTAATTAATTCTATCGTATAGATTGTAAAATTAAATATTTAGTTTAAAAACGTATCCTAATGCAAAAGGCAGGTATAAAAATAGAAGGAATACATATCACCATGTTATGTTTATTTTAATATCAATCAACGATAAAATAATCAAAGCGTTATCATTGACATGGAGCACAAATTAAAAACTGTATGTTATCACTGTTATAGTGCTATTTATTTAGAATGTCAATGAATATCTGTATGTACAATATGTAGATTATAATTCTAATGATAATGTAATTGCTGAATTTTTGGATTGTGGAATGCCTATAATAATTATATATGAATCAAGTTGGTCTTCAGAAAGGGACTATCTCAATCGATCATACTGACTCTTATAGCCTTATACATGATAAATACATAACATTCGATAAATCCATAATTTTGTATTCTCAATTTATAACTCCAAATGGACTAAATAAAAACGAGATAGGTTACATATTCATATTTCTCTTTTTCTACAGTTAAAATAAACCTATTGAATAAATTTTTTAACAAGTACATCTTGATATATCTTAATGTTCTACAAAACCAGCAAACATAAATTCTATGAAGTTATCCAATTGAAAAAAGCTTCATTTAACAAATGGTAACAGAATAACAACAATTCGAAATAATTAAAGATAAAATGAATATATAAATACACATAATTAACACAACTTTTTGTTAACTCTAAATCAATGGAGATTAAGTTGTCAGGATTTGTTTCATACATTATTTAAATAAGTATTCAATTAAATGGCATTAAATACCATGGCTCCTCAACCATGAACGATAAATATACAATTTCATAAATTTATCAATTATATATTTATCTAAATTTTTCTTGTATTCGTATAATTTTAAATTTTGGGAAACAATGTTAGGTATATCATCAGCCACAAGTAATAATCTATATGTATTGTTATATAAATAAAGATTACCAATCACGCGACTGTGTCAGATATAATGGCACATTAAAGTTATTAAATAAAATAATTATATATTTGCAGCATATTGCTTTCAATAATGGATGAACGGTTTGTAACTACTCATCCTTAATCTATTGAATAATTATCTTGTAATTCTTTTTATATAAACATTGCAAATACAGTTCAAATTTCATGAAAATGTATCAACGAGTACTAATGCACCTTAATGTTTGTCTAATGAATATTCAATATATTTCCTTCTTAAAATAGCATTATATACAATTTTCCTTCACAACAGCAAAAAGCTATGACGATGAAAACTTTTACCAAAAAATAATGTTATATTTCAGCAAAGTTTTGTAAAAATATATGATACAGATATTAAACAGATTAGAACAAGATTTGTTCAATATATTAGCTCTTTGTAATTTTTTACATATATTAAGTTGAAGAAGCAGTAAAATACCCAAAGTGTCAATTTAGAGATAAAGAATAATTTGATTAGGAAAATAAGAAGTATATTATTTCGGGGCAATATCAGCAAAATTTAATCCATTGTTTCAACAAAGGATACAAATTGTTATAAAATTTAAATTTACAAAACAATGCTAACATTTTTGTATAAACTTTATGCATATGGAATACTTTCAGCAGCAGAAATGCCACACAACGCTTATCTTTATATTGAAGATTAGTAAAAAATATAAAGACTGCAAAGTAAAGATCTGGCAAAATACGAACGAATGCATACTATAAAAATATTATTAATAATATTATTTATTATTAATAATATTAATAATATAAATAATATTATTAATAAAAATATATTTGGAAGTTACTGCATTAGTTTTTAGAAGCTTCTGCATAAAATTGTATAAGTATTTCCTGACTGCTTATACTGCAGGTAGCGAAATTTCCTTTAACAGTCGACTATATTATTGTTAATGATTGAAAATAATCATACATTGAGAGCACAACATTTCAATTGAATTCATATGCTTTTATGTGTATTGTTAACAGGAATTTTATGAACTAAAGAATAAACAAAGATTCTCACATACTTAAAATATACATTAAATCCTTTATGAACATATACAAAACAAGTCTCTGTTCTCTTCCCAGTTCAAATTCTAGTATATAAAATAGCAAAATTATAATAGCAACTTTGATAGCAGCATTTCTTAAAATTGTATATAATAGATTGAGACAGCCCTTTTTGATATACCTGCGTCACCTATGTTAGTTAGGAGCGCTAACTTAATTTAGTGACTAGAATAATAGTTAATACAACGACAACTATTATTGCAAGTAACAGTAAAAGATAAACTTTTCGACGAAACTTGCTTTGGTAATTACTTCCCTTTACCAATTCCTGTGCTCCCAACTCAACATTGCCATATATATTCTCTACATGGTTATCAATTGTGTCTGCAAAATAATATTTAAAAATCTTTATTTTAATATCGCATCTTAAGCAAATTAAATAGGATAAGAGTATAGGACACCGATTGGATAGAATAAAATTAATCCTGTTTAACTAAAGCTGTAAAAAATCATACATACTGACAGTGTCTCCTTGTTCATATACTAATGCTGCCAATTCCCGCATAATCTGATTTACATCCAATATATCTCCTTCAATGCGTTTTATCCTGTCTTCTCTCTCAAGCAGTAAACCTTGTTGAAACTCTAGTGTTCTAAGCAAGACATAAAAGAAGTTGGTTGTATGTACCACTAACTTTAATAAGTATAAACTAACAATTTACTCGAAATACCTTTAAAATGACTTACCATACACTCAAGTGCATTTTATAGCTTGCTCTTTATATAAATAATACATGATGGAATTACTTAATCTTTCACTGAAATTTTAAATGTGAACTATTTTCATATTCCTGCTATAAAATCCACAAACTATGACTACTTCGTGAAAATATTTTCATTTAAAAGTCCTACCGATATCTAATATTTGTACAGGCACAATAGTTTTCAGGTGTAACATTAATTTTTGTAAAAAATAAAAAACTATTGTTATTGTACAAACCACAGAAATTACTAAGACTTTTTCTATTTTTTTCTAACTAATAGAGGAAACAAATAGAGCATTACAAGATTATAATGATCTCCAGAAAATTAAAAACTTGCTTATACAAACTGACTAATTTATAATACACACTTAAAAAAAAAATACATTCGAACCTTTGCGTAGTTTTGGGTTCATCATCTTGAACTTGAAGCAAGCTTTGCCTTTCTCCTTCATCGTCACCTTCAGATGCATTTTCTATATTACTCGTAGTCAAAATATGTCTCTTCATTTTTTCAGCAATTGACTATAAAATATATTACAATAATTAAGATTACAGAACATAATTAATTTGACAGATGTATTACTAACACAACAAAAAACCTTTGTACCTTTTGCATATCAGAGTATCGCCGTAATGCATCTTTAAAATCAGTTGTTAACTTTTCAATTTGTAATTTTTGTTGTTTGTCTCCCCTCCTCATCAAAACAGTTAGTCTTGCTATATCTTTGCTTGTTTGAGTTACCACTTGATTTGTGCTCAATTGTGTTAAGTGTCTAAGGATTAATAATATCTGAATATTAATTACATTTATATATATATATATATATAAAAATTTAACACAGTTCAAAATCTATTACGTACACTTTATCCCTGAGTCCAGGACTATCTTTATTTGTCCCAATGTTTTTATATGCACGCTCAAGCGTTCTCCAGTTTGTATTAATTGTATATATATTAGTGGTTATATTTTCACTGAGATTATAAAGTTCGGTAGGACTAAATCCTACATCAGGTACGTCTGTCCGTTGGTCTGTGGACCCGTAGGTTTGAGAACTGTGAGCCATTCTGTAATAAAAAAAATTTTATATGTAATAATGTATTAGGTACTATTTTATAGACATTTGTGTATATATAGATATAAAAACATATGCAAATAGTAGGTCATCTTTAGTTCAAATCATTATACCATAAGAGGTATTAATTGCTTTCAAAGCTGTATATTTAAGCACAAAGGTTAATTATCCTTTGTTACCGTGATAGTTAATTGATTAATATAACATGTTATTACTATAGCATTATCATTCGCTGTATTATTAGAAAGAAAGATACATATTTTATTATTTTATTTGCATGCTCTTCTAATTAACAACATAAACTGCTCCAAAAGATAAAGAATTGGTAAATCAGACTAAAGTCTATTACATCAGACAAGTTAAAAGATCAAATATCCTAAATGATTCATACTCATATCTCGCACAAGTGAATAAGTGAAAAGTGACGAATGTAAAAATAATAATTAAATGTATTGAACAATTTTGAAAAATATTGATTATTAATTTATCTTTAAAAAATTATAATTACGATTTTATACCGGCACTACTTTCTTAAGCACAACACGGTAAAGTAAAAAACGAATACTTGCTTTTAAATAAAAGTGCCTTGTAAAATAACTTTTTACTGTACCTAGAAACAATCGTACATGACAAACTAACACCGAGATGTTAAATTAGTAGTTATTACAGCTTATAAATAGATGTCGACGATGAAACACGAACATCGAACATACCTGAGTAGATTTATCACAGGTATTCTTAATATCTAGATATAAATTGTCCCGTTGTTTCACATTTAAAAAAACGAGAGAATTATCTCCGCGTACCGAATCTTGGAAAATGACAGTTGCCTAAACGGTCTACCGTACCGCCTGTGTGACAATAGCCCCTTTGTATCACAGAGCCGTGAATATAGCAGAATATCTGAAGTACCGACCGTACGATTTTTTCAGCTGATCAATCGCTCGAAACATCGAGGAATATCGGCAAAATAATTAATTTTTAAAAGCATAAAAACGCTTTAATATTCATTAGGCAATATATTACGCCGGTTTTTCCTTGTTCTCGCTTTTCCCAACACATTTAAATAATCTCGGAAGATATTAATAAAACTACAGAACCGCTGAAGTACCACCGACATCAAGTGTCCATTTAAACGCCATTTCTGTGCTCAACATATTTCCCAATCGAATTCCCGATTTCCCGGAAAATAGTATACATTTTTAATAAAAAATAAACAATATAATCGAACCGGGTGAAAGATCAATTCGACAAAAAGACGAGATCGTTAAACATTCATTCGTCTGGATGTGGCTAAATTACCGTCCGGCGTAAATCATCACCTACGAGGTCAACAGCGCATCTAAACGTTTTCTTACGTTGCCAAATAATCGGAAAATAACCTCAAGAGAAGGTAGAAGGAAAATAAGAAAATCATTTCCCGTTAGATATTTCGATAGGTCGAAGCGGTGAGGATCGACGGTGACGGAGGTTAGTCACTCGGTGGACGCTGACTTGACGAGACGTACCGCACGGAAGTTCCCGAGTCCGACCGACAGATTGCGAAAGTCTTCAGAAACAACAACCGTCGTCGGCCGTAAGTAAACGCTGTTACGATATCCCTTTTGCTTTAGTCGTAAGAACGAGCGATCCTAAACGGTCGTAGAGGCGTCGAAGGGCGTCGGTGACGCATACCTCTTATAAATATCGTGTCAAGTGAATTCCATCCGGAGGAATACCGTGCTCGAGGCCGTTGCAAAGGTACGGAGAACTTTCTCGAGGGTCGGCGGTGCCTCGATTATAGAGAGAGACAAACTTCGACGATGGCGCACGTATATTAGAAAACGTTTCACGCGAATCCCTTTTATTTTCCAGTGCTATACACGTTTTCCCGACGATCCTATGCCTCTCTCTCTCTCTTTCTCTCTATCTCATTCTTCTTACTCTCGACATTTTTCTTTTTTTTTTCCTTTCTTTTTTTTCCGATGACGAAGACGAGGTTCGCACGCGAGACACGACTACCTTTCGTTTTGAACTTGAACGCGACGTCTCTTCGATTTATCGTACAAAATTTAGACTGCTGCTCTCTCCTTTGTTTTCTCGAATCATAAATCGTGTGTCGAAAGCGCGTGCGAAAGAGTGAGAGAGAGAGAGAGGAGACACGCGAAAAGAGAAACGGAAAGAGAGAGGGACAGAGAGTACTGTTTATTGGATAGAAAGAAACAAAGACAGATAGGTTTGAGAAAAATGAAGAAAGGACGCGCTCGAGTGGCTATCTATCTCGTGTACCCACGCATCTCTTGACGTTTTAGTTATCCCACACGATTTCTACGAATCCCTCTTACCTCTTTGTTTTTCTTTTCTACTTCGTTTTCGAGTTACGTTGTAATCTTCGTCGAAATGAGTGAAATTTCGTTAAAAGTGCCAAATCCTGTTCCGTTGCATCGATCGAGAAGGGAACGAATTAATACTCGGTTTTGCTGACGTGAAAATACCAACGGTTTCGTTCCTAAATTTACCTTTTTTTTTTTTTATTTAGTACACAAATTACATGCATTTAACATAGAGAGCGTTTCGGAGCCGCCAACTTTTTTTGTTTTTTTCCCCTATAAACGACTCTTCCCCGAATTTCGAGGCCGCCTCCGTCTAGATTCCTCGAGACGCCCTCGCATCATCTCCAGAACGAGAGAGAGAAAGAGAAAGAAACACCGAGAGGAAAGATCCCGTCGGCTCGGGTTAGGCGGGGCGGGACGAAAACAGACGAAGCGAGACGAAGCGTCGTCGACATAGTCCGAGCGTCGCTCGGCTTACGTCAAACGCGTTGCTTGTCGCACGTTAAAGCATCAGAACTTTTCCCCGGGCCCTATCGCTTCTAATTCCCTTTTTTTTTTTTTAATCATCAATCTTCCTCCAATTCTGTGCACTTTTATCCTATCGTTATAATTGTATCTTTTTTTTTTCTAAATAATTGTTTCCCTCCGATTTATCATAACCTCTCGAGTCGCGTACTCGAAGTAGCTTTAAAAGGAGATCATCGGGGAAAAAAGAAAAGCAATTATCTCGAGCACTCGGTTCTTTTCTCTTCGCATTCACGCCGGTTTATATCGATAATATTTCTATGCTATGCACGCGAGCGCGAGGTCACCATTCTTCGCTACGTTATCCTTGAAGAATGCAGATAATTTCGAACTTTGTCTCTCTCTCTCTCTCT